>JASFDA010000046.1:0-54117 GCA_036936965.1 Cystoderma amianthinum
AGGAGACACAGGAGATTGAGGGGCTGATATTTTGATCTCACGCGTTGGCGTGCGTTCCTTCCATAAAGCGACGATATTACGCACAGACGTAAGAGGGGAACGTGGAGAGGTCTGGGGACGACGAAGCGGAGAGGAAGTTGGTGTTGTCCTTGTGAAAGTTGCAGTGTTTGAGGGTGTGTAAGAGCCAGTGTCAGTGTTAGTGGGGTTGGTGTGTGTTTGTGTGTTACTTGTATAGGTCTGCGTTAACGTATTGGAGAACGTGCTAGGAGTCGCCGTGTAAGTGCCCGTACTAGGACCAAGATATTCTGTGCCTGTCCTGGAGTCGGAGCCTCCCAACGTACTTGAGCGAAGACCACTGGAGGTAAACTGCCTTGAGGGAGGAGACAACAGATTGGATCCAGTGTAAGAGCCTGAAGAACTTGATCCTGATTTCGTAGGACTTGAAGGGCGAGAGCCATACCCATAGCTAGTGCTTCCGTACCCATACCCCGAAGTCGTCGCGGTAAACGGGCCAGGCGAGCGTACCGCAGGCACAGACGCTGCCCTTGAATGACCTCTACCTGGACTTTGTGTCTCAAACACAGCAATAAGTTCATTAGTGCGCCCCGGCGGTGGCAGAGTCCTATCCGTGTTGAGTTCTGTCGAAGAGCGAGGGTGAAATCCACTCAGCCTGCTACGGAAGGCTTCCGGGACGTTTGAAGAGGAGAACGCGCCCGACGATGGTCGAGATTCCTCTGTCCTTTCCGTAATGCGGCTTAGACGTATACGGGGGTCGTGAATGGGAGCCGTAGTTGGCCTCGAGACCGTGGTAGGCAGAGAAACGTATGACGGGGACCCAGTGTATGAAGTGTATGATCCAGATGACCCATACGTGTAAGGAGGGCCAGAAGATGACCACTGAGTAAGGGTCCGCTCTGTTTCGTCCAGGTCATCGTCCAAATTGCTGAGTTGCGCGTCAACCTCGTCAATAGAATCGTCTTCATTGTAAGTGTCGTCGTCTAAGTTGCGCTGGGATGGAGACGGAGAAATATTGATGCGTCTCATGGAGTCATTGCCTTCCGATGAATCGCGCTGAGAATCTGTGAAATGATAAATGTATGTTCGATACTCTCAAGGACAAAATACCAACCTGACCGTGAGCTATAGGAAAATCTTGAAGGTGAAAGTGGTGTTTCCGAGGGGGTTAGAGACGTGAATGTCCCTGTTCCGTATTGAGGAGACCAAGGATCTGTGCTCGCCATCTGTTTACAGTCCTATCATAACACAAAAAACGATTAGGCGAAATTGTGGCCACCAGTTCCGATCAACACAAGTTTAGGGCCGGTGCTTTCGCGACGCGCATCTTCACGTGATCAGACAATATGCTCAGCAAGAAACCTGACAGTGACAACACGAACGAAGATATCTAACTCAACAAGTGAAATTTACAAATAGTTTCAGTCGAAAGAGCCATCAGAAACAGAAAATTTAGGCAAGACAAAGACTTCTGTAAACCGTCTTCTAGTTTTAAATTATCTTTATACCCCTATTTGTACTAGTAGTAGAACAAATTTCTTATTTGACAACTTGACTGTAATATCTAATTTTCCGCTACACTATAACTGTTTACAAGATCGTCTTTGATTCGCCTTCAGCACTTGCATTCGCCGGGCTAAAAAATACCGCATCATGTGCTAGGAATGTATCAACAATTCCACTGGCAAAAGCAATTAGTTATCCTAGTAGAGCACATCAACGTAAATTATTAAACCAACTGACGAAAGTAGTCATCGACGGGCTACAAAACACCACATTTATGTAGAAACGAAGTAGTTTGGTCTACAAGTCAGCTGTAGGTATCCCCGGGCCCACGTTCGTTGCGCCGCTGCAATTTTTGTCGATAAATTTAAACTTGACATAACTCAGGTATATTCTGCTTGTCTAGCAGGCAGCTGTTCTAAGGTCGATGCGGTATTTTGTGAACGACTTCCCTACTACTAGGCCAGCTGCTTTATTAGCTGGGTTGTATTAAATGCGGCGTGCATGCACCACAACAACTTTGGCCTATCGTTCAGAAGAATAACCCCAGTAAAAAGTTCCATTCCATTATAGCTCCTCTAAAAATTATGTTCACCGTTCGTTTCGGAATTTCCTTCTCTGCTTCTGTCTGATTTTCACGGCTATGCACAGATCGCTCAAATTACTGTCACCCAGAACGATTGTGGCGACGTCAACTGCACTGCCGCGAAGTTTGTGCTGAGTTTTTATTTCATGTCTATCCCTGATGAATTTCTTCAGCTGCCAACGCAAGCCCTGCGAATAAGTGCTGAAGGCAAACCAAGCACAAATTTGTAAACAGTATAATAGGTTTAGAAAATATGGTGGAAAATTAGGTATCGGAGTCAAGTTGTCAAATAAGAAAAGCATTGAAGTGGACATAAATTGATCAGCGTGAAGATACATCACGATTTACCAAAGACTTCGTTTCATTTTATGTAAAAATTTCAGGTCAAATACCCTTATTAAACTCATTTTTTTTTCTGTAATAATCTCACAGCTCTGTAGAATGTGGCGCAGTGACACTAGCCTATTCAATTGTCGATGTCCATACCAAGGAGTCCTAACGCAACATTTTGAACCAACTAGAGACAGCCTTTCAAGGAAAGCAAACCTAACCCGCAAGATTACATGGTTCAAACATTAATCGCACCGCAGGCTTCTTTGCCCAAACTGTGGTCCACCGCATGCAAGCGCTTTGCGTCTCATTTAATTCCTTGGAAATCTCCCCATACAGCGTCTCCAACTCCAACTCCTCTTCTGAGCTCACAAATCCAAATCCTCCTGCATCTAACACTGGGCCCTTTAAACCGCGCCACATCGATATGAGGTTCTCAGCAGCCTCCCTCCCATCTTCTCCCGCCCACTTTCCCAAATGCGGTCTCCCGTTCATCAACATGGACATCTACGAATCCGGCATCGGTAAGCAAGCCTGGTAAACGGAGGGCAGTGTCAATATCCATTCCACGCGCCACAAATAGCGCCCGTGTGATCTCATTCTGGCGCGCTTGTGCAGGTCCTGCGCACCAGCCATGTACTTCTAATAGTTGTACGTATCCCCCAGTGTGGCAATACGGTACATCTCGCTCAATGCAGTGGGCCACTCGAAAGTGCGGAGAGCTGCCTTGAGGCCGCGCTGGTTCACAAATGCAAATTTAGAGGTCCATTCTGCAGGAAGGGAAAGGACAGAGGATGTAGAGAAAGAGAGGTTGATGGTGTCAGGATTGATAGCGTATTGGTCGAGGATGCCCTGATTGGGGAACATGCGGGGTTCAATATCAATACCATGGAATGTCATTGATTCGCAGAGACCTTGAGGGAGCGTTTTGCAGAGATCAAGTAACCGAGCGCCTAATTTTGGTTTAATGTTTTGGTTTCAACTTCTTACTTAATAGTATCCACTATATTTACAAACCTGATCCAGTAGCGCTGTCTAAGACATGATCTCCTGGCTGAAATTCAACAGGTGGTATTGTTAGTTTACCATCGTACAAACGGCGTACGATTCCTTGTTGTCGAAACAGCCTAAGTGTGGTTGCAATAGCGTTTAGTAATAAATGAAGGTTACGTGAATACTTACCTCTGGCGTTCACCTTCGTCTGCTGGAAGAACGTATAATGCACCTGGGAACGACGTATAAAATCGCTTATTATTATCAATTAAAGGTGCAAGAGGAGGATTAGGCACAATGAAGGGAGAGAACCAAATGGAAGGACTACTTAGGGTAGGCATTGCCACTCATGTATATGCACATGTTAAAGCCGGTCCGGAGCAGGCCTTCTTGGAATATATGGCCTTGAGATTTTGTCAAATGGGTGGGTAGGGGTAAATCTGTCAAAGATTCCAAAAAAAGCAAGCTTAGATATGGGAATTCAGAAGATAGAGATCGAGATTAAGGGGTCTCCCAACTTGAATTTATGGATATTTTTGATAGTAAAAACAGAACTTGCGTTTCTTCAATGCGTCAGAAATGTTATTTTGTATCGATCTGTGGAAAACAATAAAGATTGTCGTCCCGAAGCATAATGGACTTTATGTAGTGCGAGGACACATCGGATGTGTGGCTTAGCGCTAAGCGGATGCATCGCTGAGAATGAGGCTTTTTGAAGTTTCAGCGTGAATGCGCGGGTGTCATTAAATTTTAAAAAACCGGGGAGAACTAGTGTTCTACGTAAATAACTGTACATATGTACAGTACTTGATATATATTAGGTCATCCGAGTCCCACTTGATCCATTGCTACTAACAGCCTCTTGTGATCTCTTCAAGAGAAGTTTCCCACAGAGCAGAGATCGAAAATGCCAATACCCAATGAAGGAAACTCTGTCGACATTAGGCATCCTGACCTTCAACTACTTCGTAATCACTTGGAACAAATCCATGACGCAATTTCTAATTTTCGACCCCTGACCGACCGACCCCCAATCGTTGATTCCTCGATTGAAATGAATCCAGATACATCGGAGGATATCCAGTGGCTTCAACAAGAACATATCCCTGGTGTTAAAAAATTAAAAGAGTCAATTAAGGTTGATCTAGATGTCCTTGAGAAGGTGAGTGAAGAACAAGCATAGCGATCCGCAGACACTCGATTCGGATTTCTTCTAGTAGTTTCTCAATGACCCCGCATCGGCTCACCTACCACCCCTGTCTACCAATGCTCCATACCTCATTGCCGTCTGGAACGAATTGTTATGTGCTCCGCCCCCAATTGTATCCGTCTTTAAATCATTTCCCTTCGAGCCCGCACAGCAAGGAAGCACTCGCAAAAGAGGAGCGCAGAAACAGCCAGGAGTAAAGGTCGATATTGTTGCGGATAACGGTCGTAATTGGATCAGAATCAATACGTGCGTCACTCCACAGTCAGATATCTTATTATTTTGTATAAATTTGATTTCAGAGTTAAAAATTCTCGGTTGCTCGCTGAATTTCGCGAAATAGATTCGTACCTAACGGATTCTGAGGATGATGACGACGGCTGGGACGAGGAACGGTCCACTCTTGCCCAGACTGAATTCGATAACTCTGTCTTACGGATGGGTCGTTCCCTCCTAGCTGCAGCTAGCGCCAACCCTATTGAAGGAACGACAGATATTCCACGCGTAACTCTTCGATTGACGCGTTTAAATCCAGCTTTATCTGGTGAGGAGTCGGACCCACGTATTCTCAAAACTTTAGACACGCTTCGTAGCCTCGGTATCGATGTTAAGCTAGGGGAACGCACTGGCACTGAAATAGACTTGTCCACTTCTACTAGGTCTTTGGATAATCCTTCTCCACCATTAGTCCTTGAGCCTACTCTCCGTATCAACCTCGATCTTTCCGTTCTTATTGCTCTTATATCTGACCTTACGCACGCTGCCCTACCTGCCACCATAGAGGAGGCAAACATACGATTCATACCTCCTCAGCAGTATCGCGAATGGAAGCAGCAGAGACAGCAACTGAACGGCAAAATAGACAAAGAAAGGTCTCATAACGCTGCTGATACAGACGCTGACATAACGGGTGTATCGCAAGATTTCATAAAACACACCCGCGCACTTACCAATCAACTTCTTCAAGAAATGGGCAAAGGTCTTCTCCAAGAGATGCGTGACAGGCTTCATCAAAGAGCAGAGACATCATTAGGCAAGACATCAAATGTCGAGTTCTGGACCACTCCCGAGGCGAGAGACCGTTGTCTCCGCATTGTTTCAAAGATTGGAGGACCAAATGAAAAACGGCGTGCAAAGAGCTTGTTCTTTGTCGCAGAAACATTCTCGCAAGGGCCCCCGCCCCTTTCAGAATCGGAAAGGTTGTATTGGCTTAACTCACGTTACCCATTGAATTTCATACCTCTTCTTCCAATACACCTCTACCCGACATCGACTATCCCCGAAGCACACGTGCTCCTAGAACCGCCTCTAACGCTGTTCAATCAGCCCGAGACCTTCTTTCGGTCTCTCGGCAAAACTTGCAAAGACATTCTTGCTCAAGAGACCGCCCTTCAGCCACAGGTGCCGCCTGATGACCTCGTGCACTCAGAGCCAGCTGCTGACCTTATCAACACCGGGGAAATTCAACGTGCCACTGTGACAAAGGCGAACGCACGGCTAACAGAACACACGGTGAAGAGTATGTTATGGGGGGCTGAGTTGGGCTGGACAACGCTCACGGCCAATCGCACAAGTGTGAAGGCCATATTAAGAGAAATGAAACTTGCTCGAGTGGCTGGTCGTTTATTTGGCCCCGAAGCTGAAACTCCCTCCTCAAATCAAACAGCGGCCATATGGATTGTTGATCCAAGGAGTTTAGCGGAAGGAATGTCAAGCCAAGCGTAGTTATTAATTGAGTTGTCGTTTAGTACCATTAACCTCAACCATATTACTGTGTGTGGATATATTGATATAATCCAGCATTTGAATGGCAGGCGCAAATTGGTTGTTGAGTTTCCTCCATCAGTCCCATTAACGTAACGCTAGCGATACGAGTGTGGTATAGTTTGGATACATGATAATGCGATAAGGTTCCGTAGATGAGGTAGATAAAAATGCAAGGCCGAAAAAATAATAATCTGTGGCATACATATGTGACATCAATGGGTATCAAATACAAGGATCCATTTATGAAGATCGCTAGGAAGGTACTCGAGATAAAGGAACATCAGCTGCAGTACTCGATGACTCGGGTGTTTGCTGTATTTCCTGTTTTGCTGAGTGCGGGTCAGTGGACTCATCAGAAGAAAATGATTCCTCTGCGGTGGCAAAAGATCGCATAGACATGGATGCAGAAGTGGCTCGTGAAACAGGTATATCTGCATTAGCAGAAGGTTGTCCTAATCCAACTGTAAGTTTGCTCTGCTCTGGTTTTATAGCTGGGGTTACACTCAATGAGGGGGCCTGGTGGGGTTCCTCAAACATAGATAGGCGATCTGATGTCGCTAGACCGCTAGGACTGGGCCCTGCTGTGCTAGGCACCTGATTATCCACTGATACGGGATCGGCAACATTTATCGGCGCCGAGAAAGTGACCACATTCATGGGCCGTGCGGGTGAGATGTCCAGGACAACATCATGATTATTGCTGTCGCTGTCAGCCGTTGGTTCGGGTTCTGATGCGTTATTATTGCCCAGAACATTACTGGAAGACCGCAACCGCGAGGGCCCCACTGTTCGCGGTAAATGAACATCAGATGCTGCAGCATCGAAGTCGGGCGGCGGTACATCCAAGTCCTGACGTGATGACGACGCAGCAAAGGCGACTGCATCAGGGCCGTACGGCATGCCAAAACGTGCAAATGATTCACGGGATGAGATTAGTTTTAGTTGCTCGGGTGTTGGACCCGCTTTTGGATAAGTAAACTCGGTTCTGACTACTGTGTGCGTCAATGGCGATGATATCGAGTTCAATGAAATGAGAGATGGTGAATTGAGGCGATTTCCACTCAGTCCCCCGGATGACTTTTGTCTGGAAAGGGTCCTGAACATTGATCCCGACCCTGAGGCCGAAGGCCGATGGGACGCCCTGCTTGAACTGTCTCGGCCATGAGAAGGTGCCGTTGAAAGTACTGACTGTCCAGACGGCGCACGAGTATGATTGCCACCGTAAACGGACATCCGATTTAATAGTGTACGAATACCTGAGCGCCGTGAGGCCACCTCAGGAGGAACAGAACTAACTGACGGCACTTCAGTGTTGTTCTGAGGTGGATCTACAGACCTATTCCGTTGAGGCTCGCCTTGGTGCTCGCTAGGATCAACCACTTCAAAATATGCGGGCGCTTCCCCTCGCGGATCCGAGTCTTCCGATACGTTTGTACGAGTGCGTATCAATGAGCTCGTCTCCTGTGAGCCGTCCATAGTATCAAAGCTCCGTTGTCGATGGATGTCTGAGTGCGTGCCGTCTTGCAATAAAGGAACGTTACTTGGAGTAATAGGCATAGGCGTATACGTTGATACTTGTGATTGTTCTCCAGAATGTATTGAGTTCTCTCCGTCCTCGTCCACAGTTGTCATTACAATTCCATTTGGCACAGTCACATCCTCCATATCCTGGGGGCCTCTGACGAAAACGGTTAGGTTTTTAATCGAAATGAAATGATACTATGTACCTAAAAATTACAAGCTCTTGCTCGCCAGGCTCCTTGTTGTATGCGGGTAGAGAAATTGTGGATATTTGTGATGGAGTACGTCTAGGTCTTCGAGCTCTACGAGTTGTTGTGGGTGCAGTATTCCCGCTAGTGGCCCCACCATTTGTTGCCCCTGCCAATTGATCGGCCGTCAACTCTCTTGTTCCATTTTGTGTTGGAGCGGCGCTGGTTGAACGGGGCCCAAACAAAAAAGACAAGCGCCCAGTTTTCATCGCCCATGTGAGGATCCCAAACAGAAGGAATAGAGCCAGGACGACAAAGATTGGTATCTAAAACAAGGAAACAAGACAGCGTAATGAGAGTCAAAGCATTAAGAAATTTTGCTTTCAGGTACGCACCCATACCGACGTCGAAAGACCACCACTATTTGAATCATCCCGTCTGGCTAAAGCCAACGGAGTTCCTTGAACATGAATTGGGAGATTGCAAAGTAATAGTGCAGCTGAAACATATAGTTTGTTATGAAAAGGGTGTCGCGATGTCATAGGCATACTAGTAGCCTGTCGGTCATTATTGTGCATGAGTTTAAAGTTGCAAAAGGAAGACGTAACAAGCGCTGAATTTGGCTCTGATACACGCCGCACGGGATTTGATGAGTTTCCAACCGTGGCACACGGACAAGTTATATTTGATTCTAAAATCACATTTGCTGGCATCGGGAGAACCGACAGATGGAGTTTGCAAACCAGTTTGATATCATAAAGCACGCCAGCTCGGATAATAAATATTAAGCACTCGAGTACTATTAAGTTATGTATCTTTATACAAAAAAATAATCAAAATTTTCTCGAGTTACAAGGGCTTATTCTCAATTTACATAAGTTATGTTGATTTGCATAAAAACGGCGATGGTGCTCGATGGTGTCGTAAATTTTATAAGCTAGCCTGACAACATATTTATAAACTAGGTTTCGTTGTAAACTCGGGAGGCGTAAAGAACCGGAGAATTGTGTTGCAAAGATCGTGTGCTTGAGAACCGAAGTGTCAGAGATGAGATCAAATTGAAACAGTTATAATTTACCTAGTGCCTGTGGCGCTTCTTGCGCAATCTATTTCAAAAATGAAATAAGTTATTGCATAAAGTGATAAATAATACATACAAGATGACCAGCATTAGGAATCCTTATATTCGACGAATTCTTAGGTCGTAGCCACACTCTTTTCTGTGTAGATCCAGGCGGTCCAAATCTGTGACAACAAATTAGCATTATATAGATGCAGTTAAAACATTGCGCACTCCGATGCATCTGGCTTTCCGGGAACAACCCATCGCAACGCGATATGGTCTGCGAGGTTAGGCAGCTGTTGGTATACCTCTCGTTCGGTATGAGTTTCAGAAAATATAATGGCTTCCTGGGCAGGGGGCATTTTGAGTTTCGCCACTCGATTTCCTTTATCGTCGTGAGTAATATAGATGCCACATTCCACATAAATTTCTAGCACACGAGGGTCCCATGCCCCGAAGAAAGGCGATTTTTTGAAGATCTCAAGTGCTTCCTTACTAGTAAAGGATGGAATCAATAACCCTTGAAGTTAGGGATTACGCACCGTGAGGCCCAAGTATCTCGACGAGTGATCGCCCCCAAAGTGAGACCTGCTATGACAGGATTTGGATCGTTAATTTCCTTCTCAATGTCACCCTTCGGCATGACGATGACTGGGTCAACTAAGACTAAGCTGGAAAAGAGCTTTGGATATGTTAGTGCAGCGAGTGCGCTGTATTTTATAATCTCAGTATCGTTTTCCTGAAATAAACGTACAACGGCACCAACGATGTACAACCACCATAGGAATGACCGACAGCGATTAAGATGCGGTCATGAAACCCATGCTTCTGCCGGTGTTCCGACTCTTTTTGTGGAAGCTTTTCAAGGTGTGTGGGGAGGGGTTTACTTGACCCAGTTGGCGGTAAGAAGTAGATAAGAAAATTCAAGATATCCCGACAATTATCAGTCCAGTCAACTACACATGGTACAACGTCAGGTGCTGCTTCTAAATTCTTTATCCATTATACGCTCACATAAGCCTGCGAGGGACTTTGCGTTTAAAATGGCAGCGTCCCCATGTTGTACAGATTCCCATGACCAAACTTCGTCTATATATACCCCCGCTGGTGATGAAAACAAGTATTTCATCATGGGCTCCCAGATCTAAGAATCATGTAGAGTCAGGAGTCGTTCATACTAATTTACGTACCTCTTTGGGAAAACCATTCGCGTGTGCAAGAAAGAGCGTTGCTCTGGTTCCCTTGCGATTTTCCAAGTCCTTCCTTACATAGCGATTAGCACAGTTCCACAACAGTTCTGGATATCCGTCGGTCTGAATAGATCCGCGATTTTTCTTCAGACCCAAAGCTATTTCTTTAGCTATGCTCTGCCGGTCAGCTTTACTGAGGTGTGTAGATGGGACTGCTGGGACTGGGACCGGACGGGTCGTCCTCAAATAAGTCGCCGGAAATATGTGTGTTGACAATTTGAATGGACCATCAAATGCTGGCTGACGAGGTGGAGAGGGTAAAGGTGGATGATTCAAGGGTTCAGGAGGAGGATAAATAGGGAGTAACCTGCGTGGACTACAAGATTCCCAAGTAAAGGGCGCAGGTCTGGGATACGAAGATGAATCCAGTTCCATCAAAACGAAGTTCTTACGTACTTCCTTCAAGTGCTGCGTTGTTGATAATAAAGCATGAATTTGGGGAATGTTTGTTTGTCATTTGAACATGGACTCCCGGGACAAAGTGGACCGGCGAAATCTGGTTTCTTTCACATGACTATAGACTTAGTCGCTGATAGTTTTCATCATGAATTCAAGTTTGAAGAAATGTTGCTTGCAGACTTGGACACGATAGCAACAAGATGATACATATATAAGTTGCAATAAGTTACGCTTCAGTTACAAACGTCATCAAATAGGAAGAATTGACCAATGTCCTTGACCATATGCAGCCCGCACCGCTCAGCCATGATAAGGCTTCCAACAGATGCGGTGTCTCGCACCATTATAACCCTTGAAAAAGCATGCAATGATAAAAATGGCTTTTTTCCAGCACTACGTGGCAATACAGTTCTAACAGTCAAAAGACCGAAATAGCTGCTCAAAGACTTATCCAAAGCAGCTCTTATCGACTGCCCACCATGTGGCATGCACTCAAATTTCAGCATTCGTGGGTGCTTACCTACTATCTACTGTCAAGGTTTCGCCTTCGAAGCTGTAACATATGCGTTCCAACTATTTTTGACAACATGAACTCGCGGACTACCCGCGAGGTCTGCAGAAGCTCTGCCCTGGAATTTATTGCTCTTGCTCTTTTAAGAGCCTGATATACTACACATGATGCTGCAAACCGGGTACCCCTCCACTTGCAAGCACAATGACACGCTTTCATTGGGCATTGTATACGCCTGCCATCGCTGGGTACTACCTTGCGGCGTATGGAGCGCCTTCCGCCTCCGATCCATGCGCAAAAATTGGTGGCTTAACTTTTGCACCTCCAGCTGATGTCATTGCATGTCAAAAAGCTTTTCCTTTTAATGAAACTATTCGCCAGAATGTACTCACTACTATCTCGCGTGTCTTCGACTTCTTTACCTTTGAGGATTACTATCTGAATTCTCCGCCTCCCTTCCAAGAGTCTACCGATAATATACGTTCCTCAATAGCTCGAATCAATAGCACAAAATATGAGGTGTGTAGATATTTATTATTCATCGTTCACCACTGAACGCGGACTCGGAACACTAGACTGATTACGATTTCAACAAAGACATCTGGGACTTCACCACTCAACTGAACGATGGGCATACACGTGAGCTTAAAAGTTTGTCTGGGCAATGGCTCCTTACTACGATATTAGGCTGGTTCCCCAACTGCTACAACACCTACCAAAACATCTTACCCGCGCCCGTCATCAGCCTTGACGACAATGGTGTTCAGTCATTGTTTATTGCCCCTGACTCTGTAGAGTTGTTATCGCAGCTCGGACCTGTCTTCACTGACTTCTTCGATTCCTTAAATTTCAACTGGCAGCGTCTTGCTGGTGCTCGTGTTGTTCGAATTGCAGGCCAAGATCCATATGACTACGTTGACCATATTGCAAGTACTGTCTCTGGAAACTATTTAGACCATGGAGTACGCGTGAACTCTGTATTCACTAGCTATCGCATCGCTGGCGGTCTTTCCCAGCGCATTGGCGACCTGGCTGGGCCATCATTTATCTCTCAGACATCTCTGGAATTTCAAGTAATTCCTCTCAATTCAAGTAAAGTGGAAACTGTCACAGTTCCGTACCTGAGCAATTTCATCGGTGTACCGTTTACAAACAAGGAATCATTGTAAGCGCTTTAGTGTATTTATTAGCCCTGATTCTCCACGAAGTTGACAGTTGGGCCAATAATTGTGCAGCAAACGACGATACGAACGGCGTTGATTTGAAGGCTGGAAGTGTAAATGGACCTATCGCACCACGACGCAAACAGCCAAAAGGAGTCATCATCGACAAATCGAAGCTGCAAGCCGTAGGACTCCCACTGCAATTCCAGCCTAACCTCACGCTGCTCCCAGGCAATGATGACGCCATGATGTCCTACATTCTTCCTGACAAAAAGACTGGTGTGGTGAGCTCCTCGTTTACTTTCAATTATAGTCTGTTTAATTGGGATGTAGATGTTTGTTGGATCTTTTGAACCCGTTGATTTCGACGGCTTCCAGGCTGATGTGGTTACTACCATTAATGCTTTCAAAGCTGCAGGTGTAGAGCAACTTCTGATTGATTTAACCAATAACGGAGGTAATTTACAATCGCGCGGGGAAATTATAATAAGCCCTCATTACGCTTTCGTAGGAGGTTTCATCTGCCTTGGACAGTTTCTGCATCAATATCTGGCTGGATCCGATTTTGGTTATCCGTAAGCCCCATCCGTTTACAGGCTTCAGTTTGCTCATGTATATTGACAGCGGCTTTGTTTCGACAAACCGCGCGAATCCGCTGGCACAAAAAATTGTTGCCAATAATATTGCTCTTGGCCTAGACGACAATATTTCTTTTTACACCGCAGACAACTGTCAGTTCAATCAAAAGTAATTCTGCTTGAACGACCCTTGTTAACTCTGTTTTAAGGGGCATTCCTAAATGACACTATTATGCCAAAAACTTTCAATTATATAACGCCTTCAGCTCCCTTATTTGTAAACGGTCGTACCGATTTCACTTCCCAACGGTTCCATGTACTGAAGTCCTCGATTCTTTACAACCCAATACTCATTATTTTTCAACCGCAGGATACATGTCAACTTAGTTTCACGCAGCCCATTCCAGCCACTCCACCTTTCGATCTCAAGTATTAAGTTTTATATTCACTATATCATATGCCTGGTTGATCTTCTTCCCAGAAAGGTAGCAATCGTTAGCAACGGCGATTGCGCTTCCACATGCGCCATGTTCAGCACTTTAATGCATGAGCGACACAATACCAAGATTGCTATTTTTGGCGGCAAGCCCTTCGAACAGATGGAATTTAAAGGTACTTGATACCCATAAGCAAAGCCACTGACATAAACGCCGGCAGGGATGGCTGGCAATCAGGTGCTTGAATGGGTTGATATTGACACCGAAATCAAGACAGCTAACCTCAAAGACGTGTGTTATATATAATAATTCATTTCTTCGGGCTTAACGATTGCTTCCAGGATCCATTGGCTCCCCCTGATCTGTAAGCTTAGTACGACTTCATCAATCCAATACTGAACGCAACTTTATATCTAGGCTTGTCTCCGCCAATTTTCGGTAAGTCGACTGTTTGTAATAATATATACGCTTGACCTTTTTTTTCTAGTCATAATTGGAGAATTGGTAAGTACTCAAATTCTGCATGATATCAGTAATAACTCTTGATTTAGCCTGGAGTTTCTTCGATGAACAGAAACCAATTGGTAATCTTTCAACACTATAATTCTTCAACTGCTGACAGTTCTCTATGTCCAGCCTATGTCTCAGAATTGCCCTTGCGTGGGTTTATACTTTTTTATTCCGCTAGTACTGATTAATTGATCTATGATGCAGTTCGTTTCCCATACACAAAGGATACGTACAACAATCCTCAAAACCTCTGGACCTTCGCGTGCGTGGCTTCGGTTTCCCCGCTTATGATAATGTTTTAAATCTGAATCATTCCTAGGGCAAAACAACTCTTTGAGTAGACCGGCAAGCAATGAAAGGCGCGGTCTTTTACTCAGTTGTGGTCACTAAGATCCTTCTCATGTGAAATTAATCGTTTGAACTGATGTGTTTCTTCCCATTAAACCCAAACACCTACGCATAATTTGTGAATTTTAAAAGGATTGAAACCCTTTATAGTGATTCATATAAGTGTTTATGTGCGTGTTATGAAATTTATATTCAGGCACAAAAATTCCTATTTTAAGATGTAGCTCTCCACCCAGAGCTTCATGACTGCCGCCTCCCACTTCGGGACATCTAGGAAGACCTCATATGCACACCGCAAACTTGATATGACAGTACATCTTGCCTGTTGGTTATCGAGAATGGCAATGCCATCGGTCACCATAGGCCAGGCTGAGGGTATATTTCTCCTTTGTCCGTAAACATTTTAGCGACAATACTCACTAAACCTCAATGGAGGGTGTTATCCTACCTACGACCACAAGTCGGGTTTCTTCTCCCTCGCGACAAGGGGCAATACGAGATACGACAGGGTATCCACTGGGTGTAGCAGTGCTGCTTCTGCGGTTCTATCCCTCCGCACTCTGGCTGGTTGTTGTGCCAGATGAACTTTTAAGTGCATGCCACATTCAAGTCTGATCAAGCACAGAAGAGGCCAAGGAAAGCTAGATGCGGGGTACCAATATATTAATCTCTCTGCCGCTTGAGGTATAAAATTATTAGAATAATAATCTACAATAATAAAAAGTACAGTGGCAAAGTACTCCTGATAATAATATTTTTACCCCCGTCCATACACTGAAAATTATATATTGCATTGTAGCATCAAAATCAGAAGTGTGTTCTGGGGTATCAGAAAGAGATCCTCATACAGCAATTTTTAAAACGGATGATGCCGCTCTATTTTGGAGTCGATCAAAAAGTCTTGATCTTGGGTTCCTCAGCACACGTTGTCACCACTTTTTTTTTAGCAAAAATGCCCAGAGGTTATATTTGGGTTATATTGTTGTTAGTTGGGCTGAGGGAACATTTTTATTGGAATCACCTGTGGACATGTACATAATGATACAGGTAGACAGTGTATTCTTCTATGTGAGGCTACTATTTTAATAATCATTGGTAGAGATAAATACTTGAGTATTGATTTCTTGAATCGACAAGAAAAAAACTAACGTTACCAACGTAGAACGTCTATCGCGATGTTGGAGTCGAGGGCGATCTGTGTCCCACGGGTTGAATTGACAACATGATCTCTTAAGATCTTTCAAGGTCGAGGTCGAGTTGCTTTTCTCCTGGGTCACCTTGCGTTTTTAGGTTGAAGCAATAAGAAGCCATCAGTCAAGCCGCCAAACTTGTTAAGATTTGCAAGTACTTCGACAGCTTGACTGTCAACTGTTTATATCTCCTTGCGCCCATCAAAATTAATGATAAGATCATCGGAATCAGACGGAAATCTTGGCATGCAGACAAGCGAACATCTATGTAACCAACCACCTTGTAAGCATCATTTGAGCATCATATATCGTGACTTGTGAAATGCCCATCACAGAGCCTGCGAGCTTTATTCCCTGCCAACATGTATCCAACCGATAATTTACAGTTCGTGGGCGCTGCCTGGGAGTTAGACGCAGTAAAACCTCTTCGAATTCCTGCCAAAGGTTTCTCGTCGAAACTAGAAGCTCGCCCCGATGATGCTCTAAATTTTTCTTTACTCGAGCACGGTGCAAAAATGCCCTATCCACATAGGATTGATTCCACTCGCTCAGCGCCCGCAGAAAACGCTCAGGAAGTTCTCCAAAGCAATTCCTCCTTTGCCCCCTCCACTTCTTCGAGGCGGCCATCAGATGTTTCTGGACCTGCCAAAATAGAGGTTAAATATGCCACTCATAGTCATTCAGCGTCCTCTTCAGTTTCCAAGGCCATCCGACCTCTTCCTTTAGCCCCTCTCCCTCCCCCCCCTCCTAGCACACCCCCTCATCTATCGCCAGATATACGAATGTGCAGGCCCCTTCCTCCTCCGCCAGTACCGCTTAAAGACACTACGGGCGTATCACAGCTACCAGCGATTAATGCTAACGGGTTGCCTGTCGGTTGTGCGGCCCCACAACTTATGCCGTCTTGTCTAAGCTGCCAGAATGATATCGTTAAGGATACCCCTTCATCTTCATCAAGTGATACGTCGTCGTTTTCTAGCCACGAAATTTCAAATATGGATCAATTTATGCATCGGCCGTTATCTGATGTAGAGGCCAAATTCCAGCGGCCGATTTTTGTCAAGACAGTCGTAACAGGTGTTTTTCCTAGGGAGGAAGATAGCGACGAGGGAAGTGATGCAGGGGAGGACAGGGATGGAGTGAAGGAGTATCAGTTACACTGGATTCCTCCATCGAGCGGAACCCTTCAAAGACCTGTGATAGGGAAACGGTATAGCAAAAGGTGGCTCCGCGAGAAAGCAGGGCGTCGACGGGAAGTAGAGGATTACGCAACTGTTCTTCGCGCTCTTCGGACGCTTCGGTAGACATTTTGTTAGTTTAAACTATAAGGCTCCTTCATCATCATGTAAACTTCACTGTAAATCATCCATTGTTACGTCTTGCCGAGTTTTGCGAGATCGCCTCTCAAAATCAGTTCATTAAAATGATAATATATGTTCCAAAAATTAAAATATGTTCCAGAATCGCATCAAACCCAACAGCGACGAGAAGGTGCATCTTGACACCTTATCTGCGCAATTACATGGCGCCCCATTGCTGCCCCTGATAACCAGTACCCTGTCCAAACATCTGACTAGTATAGCCGCTACCGCCGGGGCCGCCAAAATTCCCTTGCATTACCTGTTGTGGCACTCCCCCCATAGCTTGGCCTTGGTATACTGGATTGCTCTGCATATACTGTATGGGAGCCGCTCCGCCCATCGCCTGTTGACCTGACATCATACCTATTGGCTGAGGACTAGGAGTCGGATATAATTGTATCTGAGGTTGTGGGCTATGCGACATAAACTGTACTTGCCCTGCGGATGTAGACATATATTGCAGCCCTGGGGAGGGTGTGAGGAATCCGTTTCCTTGTGGAACCTGCATCTGTATCGATGCCTGGGGCTGGGGTTGGAAAAATGGAGCCTGCGCAGGAGTGGGCATGGGAGATTGTGTCTGCAATTGGCTTGCAATTGGCTGTTGTCCGTAGTTCTGTTGTTGTGCATAGCTATATTGAGGTTGTTCCGAGGCGGCGAATTGCATCGACCCAGTAAAAGGGGTGGACATACTTGATGAGGAGAAAAAGGATTGTTGTTGCTGCTGCTGTCCATAAGGGTTGCTGAATTGCCGGCCTTGATATAGATTTGCGTCAAAGTTTGTAGTCATTCCAGGAGCGTATCCATTATTTCCAGTTAAAAATGGTTGCGACGAAAGGGATGCTTGCTGGTATTGCAGGGGCAAGGAAGGAGAAGTCGATGAAGACTGCAGGGAGACAAGATCAGCCCAGACTCCTTGAGGTTGCGACTGGTTCGGAGGATTGGTCAATGTCGGGTGTGAGACTGAGCGAACTTGAGCTAATGATCTGGTTCCGGTTGCACTATTCTGGGTAGTGGTTGGTCGTGAAGGTGTTGTGGTTGTAGCGGGTGTGGGGGCAGTTGGGAGAGGGGATCTTTTGGCTATCGAGGAGCTTGTGCTGTTATTTGCTACAGAAGGTGGGTCTGAACGTGGAGTTACTGACGATACAGAACGTGAGGGACCAAGTTTGGATGCCACGAGCGCAGATTTATCCATAAACCGTCTGTATTCATACTTTGCTAATCACAAGGAAGGTGGGTCACACGATGGGCGAAAAGGTACCCTATACTCACATCGAATATATTGCTCGAGCTCACTATCCCTCTCCGTATCTTCCAAATTGGGAGGGGGAGGATATCGAATTTCGTTTGGATTGAAAATGGCATTTGACTTGATGTTCCCCATCGACCTCATTATCTATCGTAAAGAGAATTAAACCAAGTCTTTGGAAATGGGGAATAAAAAGTAACCTCGACTTGATCTTTCGTCCATGAATCCATAGTTAAGCTCTTTCTGTAAATTTCATCGCATTAGCTTCGACAAATATCCACATGTTTATACACATACACCTTGGTAATATGTGTGCCAATCTTTCGATGAATACTCGCACAATTGACACTTTTGATTGATTCAAGGCTTCCGTTAGCGGACGACATTCAAGTCTAGATAAGGCATACCAAATAAATATACCCAGATTATGCGAGGCCCAGCGAGGATGTCGAACCTTACAATCCGCACATATATCTGAAACAAATCGTCAGTGCGTCAACGTGACTCTGAGCAACAAGTCAAGATATACCGTTCCCCGGTTTCTGAGCGAGGTCTAGAACTGCGCGCTCATTACGATCAGTCGTTAGCTTGTTTTGAAGAGACATGTCTCTTAAGGCTTGATGTAAGTACGTGGTAGCACCTCGTGTAGCCCCACTCTGAATTGTTGGACGATTATTTCGTCCCAGCTTTTATGGGCTCCTGTTTGTTATTGTTCTCCGGAATAAACAATACGAGTCAAACAGTTACCGGTTTGCAACAAGTGTGCACAAGCTCCTGCAATTTTTTTTCCCCCATGACACATTACATGTAGGGATTCTCGGTAAAAATTGGCGCTACATGTACCAAACTTAATCATAACGATACTTATACCAATTTGGCATCAGTTTTAAAAATAGTAGTTGAATTATTTGCCAAAAATGAGGTATGTACCATGGACACACTTTGCAGACATATGATAATCCTACTCATCGCTGATTGGGGGAGGAGTGTACAAGGTGCTTGCTAATGGAAAGTACCTATCTAAGCGGATGATTGGAATTGAAAATCTAGCGGGCATTTTACAGGGAGTTTGTCCTTAGGTGGCACTGATGGCAAAGAAGCATGCATCTACCGGCCATATCTGATTGCAAAAGGTTAGGTGTGAATTAAATATTGGTTAATAGCCGTACTTCTGTAATTCCCATTCACGATTGTCAAGCGGACAGACATTCCTTGTCTTCAGCCAGCGAGAAATACAGTGGAAATGGAATGCATGCTGTTTATGAGATTCAGTGATGAACGATGAGTAATTACGAGAAACGACACACGTTGCAGATTCCCCAAGCTGCGTTACATTCTTCACTCGTAGCCGACACTTGATTAGCCTGACAATCAATGCCTATTTCAACCCGAATTAATTACAACGGTATAACAAGAGGTGAAACGTACAGAGATCCATAATATGATTCCTGCAGATAGCACAGTTGTCTACGACAATATCTGTGAATCAAATATTAACGCTGCTTAGTGACGCTCAGCATCAATTAGATAGTCACCCCAGGCCCACAATGACACTGCGTTCCACTTGAGAACAACAAGAGTCTGTCAGCGTTTGATCGAACCACCCCACGAGACATACGGACTTTCTTGACCTCAAAACGAGGTTTTCCTTCCTTCGATTCCTTCTTACCTTTAGAGGATGCGGCAACTGGGGGATCAACGTCCATATCAGCGTCGGCCATAGTAGTTTTTTAATGAGAAAGCTTGAGAATGCGAAGTTGTTAACGTTGAAGTAACCCTGGTCAAATTGCGATTTGATACAAAGCTCTAACAATAACTGTCTGCACAGTAATTACCAAATACCTCGCAACAACAGACCAGAACAAGACTTATGGTACAGACTACTTCCCTTTAGTCCCTGTCTATGGCAAGGTCCTTACGTTCAGGCTTTTGCATATTAACTTTCAAGTGAGCCGCTACCCCTCTATCTTTGAAGCTCAAGCTCTCGAGGCCTATAAGGCGCTCAATCACGAAACTAGACTTGTTGGGTTGTTTTACCGGGACTTCAACGTTCAACTTGACTACGCATATTAACGACGAAAATACATATAAATATGGGGAATACACACTCTGTATCTACCCTTACGCGTACAACAGGCGCGTTGGACTCTTTTGTAGCTGAATTAGCAGGTGATATCATTTATGAGAAGAGGTGTGCTTTGATTTTTCCTCTTTGCAGTGCGTGCTCAATCTCTTTAGTTTAGGATCTGCTCGCTTTCTAAAAACTGTTAAATGTCGCCACCGAAGTGGATTTCTAGTCATAAAAATATTTATTAAGCCCGACCCTGGTCTATCTTTGAGGAACTACCACCGGCGGATGAAAAGTAAGTAAGTTGTGAATGTTTTTGAGGCTAATACTAACATCTGCAGTTGATAAGGATGCATTGGCAGATATGCCTAATATATTTCCGTACCAGGCATTCGTTGAAACCGATAAAGCTGGTTATATCATTCGCCAGTGGATTGCAAGCAATCTTTATGATCGAATCAGGTATGAAAAGTAGCAATACCCTATCTCCCTATTAATGCTCGAAAAGCACTCGTCCTTTTCTTAGTATGGTTGAGAAGCGGTGGATTGCGTTTCAGCTACTTAACGCTCTTCGAGACGCACGTAATCGAAAAGTTTCGCATGGTGACATCAAATCAGAAAACATTCTAGTCACGTCATGGAACTGGGTTTATCTATCAGACTTTGCTTCATACAAACCTACCTATCTTCCCCTCGATGACCCTGCTGACTTTTCTTTCTTCTTTGATACCTCTGGCCGCAGGACTTGTTACATTGCCCCGGAACGTTTTTATACTGCGGAGAACAATCCCGACATCACCGCAAAGAAGTCTAGGATTGCCATGGATGATGCTGAAGGCAAGAGAGACGGGAAAGTTACAGAAGCCATGGATTGTTTTAGTGCTGGATGTGTCATCGCAGAATTGTTCCTTGAAGGTGCTCCCTTGTTCACTTTAAGTCAATTATACAAGTATCGAGAAGGAGAATACAATGTGGAGAGCCATTTAGCTATTGTAGAAGATGTGGGAATCCGAGTGAGTAGCTTCTTATGATCGAATGATTCACCTTATCGCCCACAGTAGAACCTTATTAAACAAATGATTAACCTTGATGGAACGAAACGTCCTACCTTCGACACACTACTGCATACATCGCGAGGAACGGTTTTTCCGGAAACATTCTACTCTTTTCTCCACAACTACGTTTCATCGATCAATGAATTGCCCACTGACCTACCTTCAACATCTATTCCTCAACAGGGCGTGTCGGTCAGTGGTTCTTCATCTATTGCGCCTTCTGTATCTGGAGCAACGATCAGAACTACCTCATCCAATACACTTCCTGCAGCTCCAGAAACGACGCTCGATATGCTCCCAAGCGATTCTGACCATCGACTGGAAAGAATTTGGGCAGATTATGAAAGTATAGAGCCCTATATTGTACCAGAATCGACGGAGGAACCATCTATAGATGTGAAGATAGAATACACGACGGCTTTCCACGTTGCAGGTAAACCTTTGCAGGTATGGACATCTAACTACTAAGTGTATGATATTTATGATCACCACGATTCTTAGGATGTACTGCCTGTTGAACTTTATATACCAAATCGTAGCTCGAATCTACAGAGTTTGTTGCACGTTCAACGGAGCGCTGCCGTACAAGGTGTGTAAATCACATAGCGTGTATATGGGTGCTTCCTAATGTCTCCAAGATGGTCCTCCTCTTATTATTCTTGCGCTCATCACTGCCAACATTCGCAATTGTTCACTCCCAAGTTCGAAATTGCATGCTTTGGATGTGTTTCTTTCTCTATCTTGCCATCTTACAGATGAAGCCAAACTCGACAGGATGGTGCCCTATATTATTGAGCTTTTGCACGACGATTCGGCTCTAGTTCGAGCAGCGGCGTTCCGGACACTAATTCAAGTGGTATGTTTCTATTTTCCATTTACGCGACATTATACAATGCTAAGTTTCTTTTTCTCCCAAAAAACAGCTAATGCTTGTCACAGTAATAACACCATCAAACGCAGCTATATTTCCAGAATACATCATCCCAAATATAAGGCATTTGGTACACGATTCGGAGGTATCAGTACGATGCACATATGCTCAGTGCATCGTACAATTAGCCGATACCGCTGTCAGATATCTTGAAATGGGACAAGCTCTGAGAGCACATGGCGCTTTCACACTTACCCCCGAAGCCCAGGAATATGACAATGCACATTTTGAGGTATAAAATATAATGTTCTATCCATTAATTGTATTACTAACAACTTAAAGGTATCTTATGATGCTAATATGCAAGAACTACAGAATAGCATCCAAGAACATCTTTCTGCACTTCTCATGGATGCCTCCAGTATCGTCAAACGAGCCATTTTACATGACATATCATCATTATGTATCTTCCTAGGACGGCAGAAAACAAATGATGTGCTGTTAAGCCACATGATCACATACTTGAATGACCGTGATTGGCTTTTGCGATATGCATTTTTTGAGAGTATAGTTGATGTTGCTGCATGTGCTGGTGGGCGGAGTCTCGAGGAGTATATCTTGCCTCTGATGGTTCAAGCCCTATCAGGTATGTCGTCATTCAATGCTGAGGAGTTACAATTATATTCTTTGTAGATATAGAAGATACCGTCGTTGCTAGAGTTCTAGCAGCATTGACCAGTCTTTGCGAGCTTGGGCTTTTCCATAAGATGAGAATATGGGAGTTAATGAGCGCTACCTTGGGTTTCCTGTACCATCCAAATGTTTGGATACGTCAAGGTTGGGAGCTATTTGACCAATTTAGAGTTGATGAGTTGATGTTGGTTTCTAGGCACAGCCGCCTTTATCACCTCTGCTGCCCAGCACCTGCCGCTTAGTGACATCTGGTGTATTCTTTATCCGTCTCTCAGGCATTTCTTGAAGTGTGACATCGTAGTTGTCGACGAGCAAAGCTTGCTCAAAGCTATGAAACCTCATGTTAGTACCGTTTTTACTTGAAATTTCAACAGAAACCTAGATAACTTACAGCTTCCTCGACAAATCCTGGACGCGTCTGTTCAGTGGGCCATGAAAGCGGACAAAACTAGTTTTTGGCGTGGCTCTCGAAGTATAGTAACTCAGCCTGAATCGCCTCGAGATAGTATCATGTCTATGCGGAAGGCCGGAAACAATTCCATTAGCAGAAATAGATCCGAAGAGTTAGTTCTCAAATTTCATGCAGAACCAATACTTATGGCTGTCGGTAGAGATGAAACCAACCTTAGCAAACTTCAACAACTTGGCATGACTCAGAGTGACGAGAATAAAATACTCGCCATGCGAGACTATATTTTGAAGCTTGCCAACGCTACTTCCAGTTTCTCGTCTCGCATTAACCATGACCCGGATATGGGCATAAGTCTGAAGGTTATCGGCGACATCGAACTTCAGAAGCTTGGTGTAGTACCTCAAACTGTCTTTCTCAAGACAAGAGGGTCTGAGCCTTCCCCACGATCTTCGCGCCTCAATCCATACAGTAAACGAACATATTCATCCTCTGAGCGGACTCCCTTACTCAGCCCGCCACGAGTTAACAAGTTGCAGAGTTTAGATCAAGTTGCTCCTTTCGAAGACCTGCGTCGCAGACTTGCGACTATTAATGGATCGACGTCATCTGTCAGTGTTACCCACATCCCTCGAGATCCAATGATTGCGTCCCCTTCATTACCATTTGGGTCTCCCCTCGCTGTACCCGCCTCCCCCATTTTACAGGACCGTCCAGCTAGCCCTACAGAGTCGACTGTGTCTACAACAAACTCTGTTTCCTTCAGACCTTCAAGCGTCCTGCAAGTTGGTAGCACCGACGGTCAAAAGGCAGCACCTGCTATTGGATCGTCAAAGGCTAATGCTACTGGTCTTCTGGAGGCTCATTCAAAACTTCGTTCTGAGAGCTCACCAGAAAGGTCTGGAAGATCGTCGCCAATGTCAATGTCAACCACGCTTCGAGCCCCCAAGTCAAAAATGCCCTCGCTACTACCAATATCTACTTACGGTATGACCTTTTGATACAACTCAGTACTTCATTTATGAATTGCTTTTCTAGATGGACAGGAACCAGGCATTAGCAATCTTCTTGAGAACCTTTATCTAGACAATCATCGGGAACTACATCATGACTTTGGACCCAAAGTTCATGACGGACCAGTCAGGCGCCGAAACGCCGTCAGACACATGTTCACCCCTAGAGATGGCGTTATACGACGCACAGAAGCAACCTTATTAGCCAATTTGACATCACATTCGGAAGCCATCACTGGCCTTGCTGTTTCTCCTGACCATTTGTTTTTTGTCTCAGCATCGGACGACAAGACTGTCAAGGTCTGGGATACAGCTCGTTTAGAGCGCAATGTAACGAGTAAACCTCGGTATACATATGGCCAGCATCATGCTCGAGTCACATGCGTATGCATATTGGAAAGCGTTCATTGCTTCGCTAGCGCAGCTGATGATGGGAGTTTACATGTTGTCCGCGTTCATATTACTCAGACTGGAGCCTTGCCGAAATATACCAAACTTCAACTCATTCGAGAACGTCGCATACCTACTATTGGCGAATATATTACTTGTATGACACATTACAACACAGGTAGGACTCTTTACTAATCCTCCCTGTCCATAATTTCAATCCACTTTACAGACGCACTCTCTACTTTGATTTATGCCACGACACATTCAATAATCTCCGTTCTAGACTTGCGAACCATGCGTGTATTACAAACAATGGAGAATCCGCGACATTTTGGGCCGATTACTTGCATCTGCGTCGATCGTAAAAGATCTTGGCTGGTGGTCGGTACTTCAACAGGTGTCCTTTGTCTATGGGACAAACGATTTGGCCTGTTACTGAAAACCTGGCATGTTGGCACGTCAGTTGCAGGCAAATCTGTTCGAGTTCATCAATGTGTGGTCCATCCCTCAAAAGGGAGGGGGAAATGGGTAATGGTGGCTCTGGGGGCCCCCAAAAAGTCCATGGATCGTACATCAACAAATCTGGTCGAGGTGTGGGATATTGAGAATGCATGTCTTGTAGAGACCTTTGTTTCACGTACAGGGTCTGCACTTGACCCCACTCCAGAGGTTACCACCGCTAACGGCATTGAAGCTGAGCTCAGCCCAGCTACCGCCATTGAAGCACTTGTTCGCTCGCGCCAAAATGTCAATGATTCTCCCAAGAGGCAATCTTCTCGTCATGCTAATGAAGATATGATTCCATCCCCAGCCCCGGACGTCCGCGTAATGCTTACCGGACTTGATTTTGGAGGATTTACAGCTGCGCATAGATCAGATTTGGTTGAGATTGTATCTGACCCCAATACATCTTCAAGAGCCAGCGGAAAGGGGTTTATGGTGACAGGCTCGGAAGATAAGAAGCTAAGATTATGGGATTTGACAAATCTGGACAGGACTATAGTACTGAGTGGGTTAGAATCTGAGAACGAAAAACCATCTTACAGGTCTGTTCTTTTGATCATTTGCAAGTTTATGCTGGCTAACTGGATTGAAGTACAACGATGAGTGGTCCTTGCCCCTCTTTTGTGGAAAACTGTCCTGCCCCAGGGAGTGGGCTCACAAATCGACCTCCTCAACGCATCTCCTTGATAACTCATAACCAGCAGAATCTGCTTAAACCTCATCAAGATGTCATCTCTGCTCTTGCATGCATTGACTCGCCATTTAGAGGTGGTCTTATAAGTGGCGACCGCGCGGGGGTGATTAAAGTTTGGCGAGTAGATCAAGTGGAACAGTAATATTGTCTTACAATTTGAGATTCTAACATGCAAATTACATCTGCTAGCTATATCATGACCCAAATCGCTATAGATTTTCTTTAAATCCAATTACTGATCTTTGGGGCGAATACAGTAGTAACTGTAACTATAGCGCGTTATAGAGACCAAATGAATTAGACCGCCTCAGATTGATGAAAAAAAAAAAGTGCAGGGGGCATGTGGGCGGGCGTGACGTGAATTAGCAAGGTGGTGGTTGGGTCTCGATGCTTGAAGCTTGAAGCTTTCGCCGCTTCAGATTTTGGGAGTAGTTGGTTGGCTGTGTGGTGTGGCCCAGGCTAATAGCGTTTGAGCTTTGTGTTTTATGTCGATCATCTTCGCTTTTTCTTTTGGGTGAGCCAACCTAGCTACGTTCTTTGAAGTGAAAGTACATTTTCAGGGTACGAACGGAATCTGGGCCCAATACTAACGTATTGATATCTGTTAGAATATGAACCGCACCGCCATCCCCGTTTTCCCCTTTTGTGATAACCAGTTAAGATATGCCTGTAAACGTTTTCGATGTGGGATATATCGAGAGGCTCAGGCAGAATGTTTGGAGAATTATTGATTTCATGACTTTCAGACTCTAGCCCTCGGCACGTCCCTTCAAATGGGTGGCTGAGGAGTTCTTCCATGCCTCGATCAGCGAAGACGGCCCAGTTCTTCTAGGCTTTGACCAACAGCAAACGCGGCAGCGGCGGCATGCCTGAATAGGATCCTGTTTTGACAAGCTTCATTTACGTTGACTTCAATAGAACATATTGAAACTTGCTGATCTCTGCCCTCAAGCCCATTCTCACAGGTAGACATCATGGTGAGTCTGCATGACTCGTGGTGCATACTTACATTACATTTTTATTTCCTTGCTCCGGCACACACTTTTTATTTTATGCTAACCTTTATATAAAGCAATTATCTACTCGTGCATTCAATTAGCAGTTTAACGAGACGAGTGAGCGCGCAGATACGCTTATTTGCTTATTTCAACAAAACAATGTTTGCATAAATTGATAGTACCTATATTACGTAATTCAAGCTTATCTATATTTAGCAGGCTGCTCTTGGCTATGCTCCATATTTGACTCAGCTGCTGCAACTCTTTTCAGCGCTTTCTTTACTTCATTGTTGTTTAGAGCTTAACAAAAGGATTCAACTCCTCTTCCGATTAATTTCGATGGGCTATTCAACTTCTCGATGCCTTATCCCTCGGACTCTTAATCGTTCCTGTCTGAAGATTTGGAAGCAGTAAAAGAGACCATGTCTACAGTACTAGGACATGATATCTATTTAAGGTAGATAGATTTCTTGCCAGAACCATCTCTTGATTGCTGATAAATGAAAGCGATGAACCATAATACCCCTAGTAAAACTATTGAAAATTGGCACAAAGGACGTACACAGGGAGGTGACTCTGGGCGCCCGATATATCTATGTTTGACCATTAACCTTAAGACCGTCTGTGATGCGCCCCCCATAATTCAAGCGAATGGCTCTGCTTCGTTGATGTGGGTGAGTCATATATCGGACTCCGTGCTATTAGTATGTCAAGTCAAACAACGTTGAACACGTGCTCGCTGCGCTGACATGCGTGGACGTCAGCGGTAAGGCATACTAGTAGTCAGCTTTCTCATGTACGCTAGACGTTTAAGGCCGACCTCCTCGCAGTATTTTCGATTCCTGACTCGTCAACCCGATTTCAGAACACATAACCGCTCCATCAACTGCATGGCCTTCCTCTTGACTTTCTTGCTTAGCTTCTATCCAAGGATAGAAAACACTGGGATATGTCAGGACGCCAGCGTTAATCAAGTAACTATAAAATCACCGTTATTCCTGATGAGCGTCAATGAACCTTTAACGTGAATTTATTTCACAGCCCTTGCATTTCCGCCGTACCGCTTCATTCCCGGAGTCGTTAGGCATGACTCAGATTCAGTCACTTGATTAGCTTGCACCTTGGAATCAATAATACTCATCAAATTCTTCTCGAACAACTTTCCATGGCAATCAAATATCCTAATATGTCTTTGTCTCTCTGACTATTCAGGTTCCACTCCTGTATCAACTCTCTATTTTGGGCATGGTAATCGACGACTGCTCGATAGAAAACTCCGACATACCAGAAACGGTTGCCAATAGGCATAGCAGCTGAGCACGCTTCTAAATGTAGTATGAAATTTTCGGAACCGGCTTATTCTGGCTTATCAGTTGGTATTTACTATGTACTCGAAGATACGAGTCACTAGGGAAGTACTTCCGTCCAGATTGTGTTGAGATTCAAAGTGCTGTAAATTCCGATTCGTTACTGCTCCTATCTTCTATATCATACTTCTCTGACAGGTTCACTAAGACCAGAAATAGATATATGTGTACTGATTTTTGACTGACGGTTCTTCCATCTAGAAAATGCTTTAGCTAGACACATAAATGCCTGACACCGATAGACGCATAGTGACCATGACCATGGTTGATATGGCGTATCTCACTGGATGTTACATGTATCTCCTCATAACGACCAGCCAGCAACGGTAAAATCAAACGGTAGCGGGGCTCAGAAAACAATACAGCCGTGGTTATATTAACGATACAACTAGAATGAAATAGTAGTTACAGCGCTCCTTTTTAAGTACAATTTATAGAATAGTCCTGGTAAGGTAAAAGGAACAGTGGGGTCAAGTTAACCAATTTAAAAACCAACGAATAGAAATGTCCGAGTTGTGATGAGATAGAAGCCCAATCTAGATTCCCGTGTAGATAAGAGAAGATCAATAAAGTGTGATAAAACACGAAAACCGCATAGCCCTTAACAGCCTACCCGAGCTAAACGCTGCTAGATGAGAAGTGCTGCGGCGGCGTAGTATTTCCAGCGCGGATACGTGGGACTGTACTTGATTTGTGAATATGGGTAGGGCTGCCGGGTGACCGCGGCCACGTCACGGTAAGCAAGCCATCCGAAAGACCAGCTGTGACTTCATGTTCCTATCACGGGTAAACTTGAGTCAGAATTAATAACAATGAGGAAAGGGAACCTGTTACCTTTAGACCCCGAGGCACTGATAGAGTCCTCGAAAATGTGCCAAACCGAAGCTCCCTCTTCTCAATATTTGGTAATAAATTAACGTCTGTGTCCATCTCACTCAACGCCACAGACTCTGCTGTAGGGATGGGCATGTGAGGATGTGGTATAAATTTCTTCGAATACGGTGAGCGACGTTCCCCCATGATTGTGAGCTCCCCATCCGTTATACTGAGAGATATATTCTCCGTTTTTATACCGGGTAGTTCAAATATTCCAACTACGTTTGGCGAGTCTTCGCTATCGATTAAATCCATTCTAAATAAATGGTTAGCATTAGAATAAATAAAACAGGGTATATATGAAGCACCTTGGAATAAACTGAGTACATCTCGGCTCATCATGTTGTACTTTCAGCTTTCCTGCTTTTACGGCGCGCCGTACCTTCTGTGCAGCGAGCTTATTGACGAAATCATGGAATGCGGGATTTCTAAACAGTTCTTGAAGATTGATAGCCTGATGTGGGGTCGAAGATATTTTAGTGCCTGAGGACATTGAAGTAGAAGAGGATAAATTTGCGTGCTTTCATCTTGGAGCCAAGTGGTTATATATGAGGTTTTCGGAATTTTCCGATTGAGATGTGGAGTTGAGTCATCATATATCAGTCTTCTCGACAATCCAGGCAAATTCTAGTAGCCCGAACTCAGGCTTTTGCTTACAAAGACGATGTTCCGCGATGCAATGGCCCGATGACAATGGCAGTGCAGAGATTCGGAAGAATAAGTCATATCGCATTTGACCAATGACGGTTGCGGTTGAAACTTAACGCTGAGGTTGAGGAGGCCAGAGGCTCCAACTTTCGGAAGGTAGCGGAGGCAGTGTGCTTTAAAGTTTAAGCTAGTAGATGTATGTAATCACCTTGTTATCCAAATAGGAACAAACATCTTACATACACATACTTACGTTTTCTTTCCGTGGTTTACTTTTTGTGAAACGTTGCCACTTCTTTTCGCCCGGATATAACAGCCTGCATAATTTGTTTACTAACATCGACCTTAAAACTCGTCAAGATTCGTTAATCAAGGATTCAAGCATATCATACTATGAGCAAGGTTGTTTTTGGTTTGTATTGCACTCACAAGGCGTGGTGGTGAAGCGCTGATTCCAATTCTGCCACTCAGTTGGGAATGTGCCGTACAACATGGGAGAAGACCAATTAATCGACGTGTTCAAGTCTGTTGGTCAAGTCATCGGCTTTAGGTACTGTTTAAAATGCGGTCTATGAGGATTGATCGGTTTGCTCAAATTGAAGCTTTTGTTACCTTGGCCAGACTGGTATTCGACAGGGACACAGGAAAACCCAAAGGATATGGTTTCTGTGAATTTTCGGGTACAGCAATTTATTCTGATGTGCATCAATATAGTATTTGTCTGACTTGAAGCCGTCTCTTTACCTCAATTACCTCAAATTCTCCAAACTGATTATCAACGTAAAATCGAATGCATGTCAATCTGATATTTGCAACACTTTGCCTCCTCAAACCCTCGGATTAACGCGTTGCCTCATGTATAATTCCTCAACATTCCCAAATCTGTCGACAAACCAATATTACCATCATGCAATCTATCGTCTTGTTTATGGTTGTGTTCATGACCGAATTTTACACTTCTCTAACGATGGCAACGCTTTTGTGTGCGCTGTAAAATTCATGTAACCAGATCACGAAACTGCTCAGTCAGCTGTGCGAAATCTCAATAATGTTGATGTAGGCGGACGGCCCTTGCGAATCGACCTTGCAGATTCCGACCCATTTTTGGAAGGGAAGACCACAGTGAGGGGTGAGCTTATAGATGGAGGGACACCCGGGCCATCTGAACCGCGTTCCCAATGGCGTACTGGTGGCGGCCGCCCTCAAGATGGTGATTCGTTTCTTAGTGGATTGCCAACCGGTGTCTCCATTCCGAAAGGCTCTTCGTCATTAGACCACATCAGTCAGACACTCGCCAGTATGCAACCAAGTCAACTCATGGAAGTACTTGCCCAAATGAAGGTGAAAAGCTGTTATGCGCAGTCACCTTGGCAAAGCTAATATTGGAACTATTCTTCCCCTGCAGGCATTTGTTTACAACCATCCAGAACAGGCAAGAATACTACTTGTGAAACATCCACAGCTTGCATATGCATTATTCCAAGCGCTTCTACTCAATAAAATTGTTGATTCGGCCATCCTCCAGCGTATGCTCGAGGCAACAGCGGGGGCCTCTGCTCCTGCGGCGCCTGTTGTTCGACCAGCAATGCCTCTTCCCCCTCCTCACCTACACCATCAGCCTACACCGCACTTTCCGCCACATGCGCCTCATATGCCACCGTTCCCACCCCCACACTTGCAACAACCTCAACCTGTAGTTGGTGTCCCTCCTCAGATGTCAGGCCCACCACCGTCAGCAATGTTTCAGCACCATCAACAAGCGCAACAACCACAACAATTACAGCAACACGCGCCTCCTATGCCATCTTATTATCGCGGACCTCCACCACAAGTTTCGACGCTGCCACCCTCAACATCAACCCAACAACAATCTGCACCCGTGCCCGAAATTAGTGACAGTCAGCGTGTAATCCCATCGTTTTATTCTTTTCTTCTAGCTTCTGAGATTTTATTTCTAGACCATGTTGATGCAAGTGCTTAGCCTCACTCAGGACCAGATTAATGCTCTACCCGAAACCGAACGATCTGCTATCTTACAATTGGTATAGTTGGCTCGTTTACTTCTTCAAAATTCTGACATAACTCGTTGCCAGCGTAACCAATTTATGGGAGGTGTCAATATCTAATAGAACAAGTACATAGTTGGTAATTATTTCTGCGACAAAAGGCCTACCTAGAGAATTTTGCTTCAGAAGGCCAATGGCTTACGCCGATACCCGATTCAGATTATGTTATTATGCTATTCTGAATTATCATCTACCATATGGCATGTATAATCTGTTAGTTTGAGCAGCACTTGGAGCTTGAACTTGGGCAATATCTAAACTTCAATACACCTGCATAAACATTGACTAATTTTTTAAGTGAGTTTATTTTCAAGGGTCCTCGACTTCTTGAGCGCCACAAGTTTCTCCACAATGACATCCAGTGGCACCATCTCTCCTTTAGCTTTAGTTCCCACATCATCCCGATTACGCACGTTAACAGAGCGTGCATCAATTTCTTCTTGCCCAACGACTGCGCAGGGCAAAGAATCACCGTGAATGAGAAGTTCACAGAACAGCGATCACAATCAAAACGTACCAAGGATAAAGTTGTACTGCGCAATCTCTCCATTGCGAATCTTCTTGGGCAGTGTATTTTCTCCGTTGTCAACGTCAGCGAAGAGGCCCAAGGAGTCAAGACGGTCAGCTATTTCCGCAGCATAATCTTTCTGTAAAATGACACGATTTTTTTAACACAGCCCTTTCAAGAACCAGGCCCAACACGTACATATGGTGCTGCTACGGGTATCACGAGGATTTGTCTGGGAGAAAGCCAGAATGGCCTTGGAATAAAATGAATCACAAGAAAGTGTTAAAATCAAGTTAATGCGCACCACTTCCCAGCAAAATGCTCTGTACAAATAGCTATGAAACGCTCCAAACTGCCCAGAATTGCGCGGTGTATAATGACGGGGCGGGACACGGGTCTATCAGGATTTGTAGAATCATCGGCAGCGCGATACTTCAAATTGAAGCGCTCAGGGAGCTGAAAATCGAGCTGAATCGTCGCGCACTGGAATGAACGGCGGAGAGCATCACGGATAGTGATGTCGATTTTTGGTCCATAGAATGCGCCATCACCAGGATTGAGGTTCCACTTGCCCGGGTAGTGTTTCTCGAGAGCGAGTTTTAGTTGCTGGTGAGAATTTGATGTTGAGCTAGGTAAGATGAGGGCATGAGCGACTTACGTTCTCCGCTTTATCCCATGTATCGATAGTGCCAAGGTAGTTATCTGGACGGGTAGATAGCTCGAGACTAAACTCGAAGCCGAACAGACCGTAAACATGTTGCATAAAATCAAACAGAGCACTAATTTCATCCTCCAGCTGCCGAAAAGTGATCATGATCAGAAATTTCGTAGAATTAGTTAAATGACAAACTTGAGAAGGCATACAGAAGACATGAGTATCATCCTGTACGAAACGCCTCACACGCGTCAAGCCCGTCAATGCACCGCTTGCCTCGTTTCTGTGGATGATACCGAACTCTGCCATGCGAATAGGAAGTTCTCTATAGCTGCGATCTCGGGAATCAAAAATAAGAGCATGTCCGGGGCAGTTCATTGGTTTGAGCGCCCATTTCTCCTTTTCGACATCAAGAACAAACATGTCGTCCTTATAGTTCTGCCAGTGGCCAGATGTCTCCCATAATTTGCTGTTGTACATGTTTGGTGAAATAACTAAAGTCAGACAGTTGAGTCAGTACTTTAAAGGCGTGGATGAAAACATCTTACCTTCTTGATATCCCCGCTTGAAGTACTCCGACTAAAGTTATTTAATAAGTGTGATACCAACGTTCTGGAGAAGATAACTCACACGCATCAGTTCCACCAGTGAGTTGTATATTCGTGTACCATGTGGGAGGAAGAAACAACTACCAGGGCTAAGATCATTGAAGAAGAATAATTCTTGCTCTTTTCCAATCTTCCTATGATCACGTTTCGCAGCCTCAGCAAGGAAGACCTTGTAGTCAGCGAGCTGCTTCTTATCAGGAAATGATATGCCGTAAATCCGCTGCAGCGAGTCATTGCTCGGATCGCCGAGGAAATACGAGGCAGAATTCTGGAGAAGACAAGTTCTACAAGGAATTGTGACCACAGATATAGAGAAAATACCTTCGTGATCATGAAAGCTTTAATTTTACCAGTATGGGGAATGTGAGGACCGACACAAAGATCTACCATTGGTCCACATCGATAAACAGTGGTGGATGTACCATCAGGAACCTTGGTCTCGATTAGATATTTTTTGTATTTGTTGTACTGGAAAATTTTTGAGTAAAAAATTCTAATTGAGGGTATCAAGTGCCAAACGTTAAACATCTCCAAAAGTTTCTCCTTTGAGACAACGAGGCGCTCAAATTTCTGTTTCTCCTTAACAGCACTCTCAGAAACCTTCTCGAGGGCGGGATAATCAGTATTAGAGACTGGTCTACATCGAAGTTAATGAAGGTGAAGAGGTCTGCTACTGACGACATACCGTTCGTCAATGGCCATCTCATAGAAGAACCCATCGTCGGTCGGGGGACCAAGACACAAGTGGCAACCGTAATGCCTCTCTGCAGCCTCACCGAGTACATGGGCCGACGAATGCCAAAACACCTTTTTGCCCTCTGGGTGCTCAAAGTCGAGCAGCTCAAGTCTGCACGGCTTTTCAAGGGGCCGTTCCAAATCCCAAAGCTCACCGTCAACTTTGGCGATGACGATCCGCTCTGACAAACTCTTTGATACGTCTTTCGCGATGTCCATTGGGCTCGTCTCCCAGCTCTTAGCTGTCCGCTCTGAACCATCAGGCATTGTAACAGTGATATCTTCCCTTGTCTGCGCTAGTGTCTGCGTTAGAGGGGAAAAACCCCTTAAGAATATAGATACCTTTCACAAAGGCATCATATTCAACTTTAAGCTGATCGAATATTTTGATACGATGATCGAAGAAATCTGGACGGGGTTGAAGCTAAAAAAACTCGTTATACAAAAGTAAACAGTTTATAACGTGGCTCACACCTCTAAAGGGTGACCACTGGCAGTAGCAGCAGGTTTTGCTTTCTTCTCTTTGTTTTCTTTGGATTTATTTTGCTCTACGACTCCTGATTCTTGCAAAGCTGGGGCAGGTTGGGACGTCGAAGCTACTGAGGCAGCCATCGATATATATCTCGAGGTTATAGACGCAGAGTGTACGTGGCAGTGTACGTGGCGGAAAGAAAAATTCCGGTAGAACCTTGGCAGAAGCTGAATCCTACACAATCTTTGTGCAAGCATCCAGATATATCAGTCACGTTCAATGTCAGAAAACAGGACGTCACGCTATCAATGACTCGACCAGAACCAACACGACAGGGTCAACTTTCACTTTTCAAAGTTTTATATCTGGCATTATTCAACCGCTTTTCTTAAATTTAATTGGGCTGCCTTTTTTTATACTAGGGCGGTGGTAACACGCGATCAAATATTCAAGCTTGAAGCTTGAAGTTCGATGCTAAGCTACAGAATACATCGTATTCAAGGTGGGGTTCCTAAGGCGCAACTCATTAGGGTCACTAACCGTCGCTGTTCAAGAATATTATTGGTAGACAATAACCACAATTTTAGCCAATCTAAGTTTACCATTCGCTTAACAAAGGTGGTCCTGGTTACATTGGCCGTACGACTCCTAGATTGCACCTCCAAAACACATACCCTTCCAAATCAGTTATTGGCCTTATCCGGGCCGCGGATTGCAACAGCAATCATAATGTTCAGAATGAAATCTCATTAATTGTCCTGACGATGTCAGCCAAATAATACCTGACGAAGTCCAACTAATGACCCTATACGACAAGTATCCTGCTCTTTGTGGTGAGACCTGACCAATGCTAAGTGAGAAATCATTGGTTATATTAGTTGCCTGCGGTTGGCACAAGTCTTCAAACAAGAGGATACTTGTGGATGTGATGCTTTCGCATGTTCAAACCCAATTACATGTACTAGTATTTATCCTTGTCTCAAAGAAATGATTGAGCCGTGCACCTTTTGGAATTTTAACATTACTAGTAATTACAACCAGGTGACATACGAACTTACAAATGGGGTTCACGAGAATCGTGATAATAGCTTCTTTATGTTGCCAATACTAATAGTGAACGTCTATGGACGACTTGTATCGCTGCAGTCGTCATTTGGCTAGCTTTGGAGGCAGTTGCCACCACCAGCTGCCATGCCAGTGATTCTCAGTAACTAAAATAAGCAGGCTTAAAATTGAAAACGATGATTAAAAGGTAATTTACACGTAAAATATGTATGAATATTGTTGAGACGTCTAACTACCCTCCGCGTACTGAAGTGAAGTTATAAATAAGCGCTTAGAGGAAGCCAATTGAACGGCAGTAAATAGCCTAAAATGGTAACTGGAGCGCTAGATTCGGCCAATTTCCTCAGCAATTGAAAATTGAGTGGGAGTTTCCTCTAGAGACGTCACCGCGGCACGAGATACTTACATGGGGTAAACGTCGTCGCGTTGACCACTCACTAGAACCTGTACTCAACTGGCTAATTCCAAAAGTGCTTTGGGCTTCCGTTATCTTGACGACCGTATGGATGCTCATTCAAACCTTTATCAGAGCTCCCTCAAGGCAGAGTCAGAGGATGTATTCAACATTTCAACTGTCCTGGAGACATCTTTTACTTGCGAATCAATGGACCACGAAAGAGCGGCAGGAAAGACAAGAGCACCAACGAAAGCAACACGGAGGATCAAGTAGGTTTTTTTATGTCTATACTTTGACGTCTCTCATCATTTACAGAGGGGAAATTGCTTGCGCAGAGTGTCGACGACTCAAGATTCGCTGCGACAAAACAATTCCCTGCTCAACATGTGTAAAACGAGGATGCGCTGCCCTGTGTCCGAATGGTCTGTATTGTGGCTTTGTTTGTGGTCCACAGCTGACACTTGATGCAGGTACCATTCCACCGGGTGAAGGCAGTCGGTGGGTTGAAAATTTCATCTGCATTTTTGTCAGAATCGTGATATTGTCCCAGCTTTGTTTTAGCGGCCACAGATCATTTGCAGCAAAAACTTACGCGTATGGAGGCGCGCATGCGCTCTCTTGAAGACGCGCTAGCCATCGTACAAGCCACGGAGTCTGACGAACCTCATCCCTTGCTGATAGACTACGAGGATGGTGAGGAGGAAGGCAACGTATTGAAGCCTGTTACGGAGCATACTTCAAGCCTTGAGAATGCACTGGGGACCTTGCATCTGGATGGTCGCGGGGGGGCTCGGTTCTTCGGACCTTCTGGCGGATCTGAGGTAGGCAAGCATCTACTTTATGTAAACTATGTGTTTAAGGCCTATTTTCCAGAGCTTGTTACTAGTGAGTGTATTGACATTTAAGCATGCTTCAAGTTAACTTCTTTAACGATCTAATAGCAAGAAGAAGGCCATTTTGACCTTCGACCTCTTCAAGACTTGGACCCGTCATATTTGCCTTCAGAGATAAATAACTGTTACCAGTCATTTCCTTTTACCCCTCCGGGAATACTTGTTCAACCTGTTCAGGCACAAATAGAGGCCGGCCTGCCACCAGCTGATCATGCAATAGCATTATGCGACACTTTTCTTGAACATCTTTCATGGATGTTCCATATCGTATCTCGTCAACTAATTGTTAAAGAACTAATACCTGCTATATATCGGCAGACCAATGTATCCTATGGGCCCCATGATCTAGCCCTACTATTGATTGTCCTCGCAGTAGGCTCTCTTGTCGATCTTAAGCTACCGCCTTATAATCTGGAAGCACAACACTATCATCGTCTAGCAAGAGCAACGCTTGCTCTTCAACCAGTCTTAGCTGAACAGTCTGTTGTTACAATCAAGGTTTGTCAATTTAACTCGGTCTTGTCTTCTTCTGAACCATACCATTCAGGTTCTACATCTGATGAGCTTATATAATGGAATGAGCGGAAAAGAAAGTAATCTAGAACAGTCGTACATCCTATTGAATTTAGCAAGCCAAGTCGCGCTCAGAGTAAGTTTTATTCGACTCTGTTTAGGATTGGTATTGAGTTTGTTTGGGATAGATTGGATTTCGTGCGTTTCTCCCCTTTTAATTATTGATATTTCGGACATATCATATCCGACAGATATAGACCCTTCTATGTGGGGTATCAAAGGAAGAGAAGCGTATGATCGGCGTGTTTATTTTTGGAATCTTATGGCAGGCGTTCTTTGGCAGGTATTGCATCTACACGTCCATGATGTTGTGCTTAATCTGACATAGCCTGTTCTCATAGAGTCTAGTAACAGGACGGCCTCCGGGGCTAGTGACATCATTTATTGGCTGTCAGATTCCGACTGTTGAAGAGGAGCACCTGTATCAACAGGGAGAAGTCCCCCTTGGCTGTATGTGCACTCTCAGTATACAGATAAGGTTGTTTAATTACGTATGTTGTTACAGTTGGCATCTGGGGGTTTAGAGCAAGTCTAGAATGTCTCATCCCAGTTACGAAGGCCATCTTGTCTGCAAAGCCTCCTGGGTACAATACTATTATGGAACTTGACCGCCTCATCCGCGATTTGGCATTGCCTAAGAACGATGACCCACAAAATCAAGCTGATCGAACTGCAATTTCTATGCGGATATTCGTGCGTTCTCATTATCAGGACCTTAGTAAGCTGTTGTTTTTGCTTTACATTCGCTGTAATTTATTCTTAAGTGCTTATGTTTTTGCATCGGGGCTATTTTGCCCAAGCAATGTCAGAACACCCAGAGAATCCACTTGACAGCCAGTACAGTTCATCAGTCTTGGCTGCCTACGGCAGCGCCTGTACCATTCTTCGAAATACAAAGAAGCAGTATGACCTCAAACCGTTGCTCTGCGCACGAGTTTGGAGGATCTGGTCCTTCACATTTTCTGCTGCCGTAAGTTGTTCTTAAAACGGAAACGCTTTCCTTCACCAATTTTAATAGATGATCGTCGGAACCGTCGCGATTCAAGGACTACACATGAACCTGCAACCTCACGCATTACCAGAGTTTCAAGTTGCCTGTGAGATATTTAAAGGCGCAGCCGAGACCAGTAATAGAGCAGCTCGGGCATTGGTTTGTTCCTTGGATTTCTGTTACGCTTGGTTGCTCATATGATCTAGCCTATCTTACAGACTATGCTTCAGAAAGCGATAGAAGCTCGAGAGTACCACCAGCGAGGACAACACGCACCGCCTGGACCCAGCAATACAGATGACAAGCTGTCACTCTTTGCTGGAAGAACGCGCGTGATAAACCAAAAGGCGCTACTACTCCACTCACCAAGATCTACTTCAAACAATCCCAGATCTGCCATACTAGTGTCGAACCCTACGTCACTGCAAAGTTCCGCTCACCGCCCCCGTAATCCTCAATTTCAACGGTCAACAGAGGCTGGGCCTTCATCTTCAAGCTCCAATTTCCAAGGCCCAGGCCCCCAGTTACGCGATGGACAAATTGGTTGTATAGCAACCCATAATCCAACCAATAAACCTACGACCATTGCCGACTTGTCAGGCGATTGGGGCGGCTTATTATACGAAGTTCCCGATCCATTGCACGCTATGCCGGCGCCTACAAACACGGCGGCTCAATCGGATCCTCCACAGGGAATGAATGACAAGTGGTCATCTTTTATGCACAATTATGAGATATTGGGAGATCCAAATACTAAATTGCGGTAGTTATTAGCTATGTATAGAGAGGTATAGAGTCTGAGGTTTAATAGCGTCGAGGTAGATAGTATGAGTCCAGGTAGACCAATAGGTACATAGTGTATTCATTTTTTTCTTGCCAAGCTATGGTGTCTAAACAAAGTTCCATTTAAGTAGTAACCGGAGTGAGAGCGCAAAATAATGGCTTCTCGCAAAACGTTTTACAAAAAAAAAAAGTAAACGACACTTGCACGTTGAACGGATATTGATGTTACGCTAGTCTCTTGAAACAGACCAATAATACAAATGACAATCGATTTGTAATGATATAATGTTACGCTATGTTACGTCGCAAGGGTACACTAAAATTAAACTCACGACCAGTTAATTTTAAAATCAAAAAGTTGAACACGAGGAACACGTGACCGTTTATATATTGGAACGCGACGTTCATTTTACTTCTGTGCTCCCTCTTAAAAACTCTCACATTGGACGCAAGAAAGAAACCCCTACATAGAAGTCGTGCAGAATGCCAGCAGAGGATATGTGAGATACTTACCGTCACGATAGCTGGGTACTAACGAGTCTTCTAGACGTAGACGACTTGCAAATGACTTTGACCTTTATCCAGAGTTAGCTTCCAAGGCAATATCAAAACCCATTGTAAGATATTTTCCGACGGTTGACACCAACATCTTATTCGTAAATAGTCTATTGCGTCTACAAGCTCAGCTGATTCTTCAGCCGCTCATGTGGAGCGAGGGAAGAACAGGACCATTGTCATCTCTTCGGACGATGAATCTGACGAAGATTATAACTTTGAGAAAGAAGTAGTCGAAATAAATTCACGGTGAGCAACTTGATTTCTTTTGAAAAGAAGATAATTTGAACCTAGACAAGGCCACAAGTGGAACGCCCCATGCCTTTTCAGCGCATTGATAACTCCAAAGTCTTGCAACATTCGCAGCCTGCAAGGGCAAATCCTCTTCCTGGAGCTCAATTCCATTCTCTAAAGCCGGCGCAACCTATACCACCGCCGGCAAATCGTTATGTAGCTATTCCCCCGCCTCAGGCTGCTCATGTTATCAAACCGGGTCAGAGCATTCCGATCCCTTCGAATACACGACCCCAACATCAGCCACAAGACCAATATAGAGACAATACATTTGTCCAGGGGGACATGAATTATGTGTCACCGGCAGAGACGGAGAAAGCTCTTCGTGAACTTATGACGGGTGGGATGAATGAGAATCTAGAAACTGAAGTAGATATGGAAGACGCCATTGTCAAGGGCTTCAAGGATGGAATTACTCTATTGCCCCATCAGGTGTTGGGACGAGCATGGATGCGAGACCGAGAGGATCTGTCAATGAAGAGAACAGGCGGGATCTTGGCAGATGATATGGGGTCAGTTTCATGACCTTGCTGCAACAGTCTTACTCATACTATTATTTAGTCTTGGAAAGACTATTCAAACCCTCGCCCGCATTGTTGAGGGCCGTGCTAAGAAATCGGACAAGGAAGATGGATGGTCGGCGACAAATCTGTAGGTTTCTTTCCTTACTTTTTAATAGTCGGCTATTAACTATATTTAGTGTCGTCTGTCCTCTCGCTCTTGTAGGACAATGGGCAAGCGAAATCGAGAAGATGACCACAGCCTTGAAGGTCATTAAACACCAAGGCACCTCCCGAACTTCTGGTTAGCATTTAGCATTTAGTCATCCATTCAAGTCTCATTTTGTCGTCAGATGAAAACGTGCTCATGAGATCTCATATCGTCATCACCACGTATGACACTCTCAAGTCAGAGTTTGAAGCGTTCTCCGGTTCTGCAAAGAATGAGGGGGATCCCAAACCAAAAGCAAAGAAGAAAACAGTAGTTAATTCTGATGACGATTCTGATACGGCAGAAGTTTTTGGGCGCACCGTCGTAGCAAAAAAGAGATCGAAAGCACCAAAAAAATGTGCACTATTTAAAGTGAAATGGTGGAGGATTATACTCGGTGTGTTTGCCTCGATCGTACATGAATAAATCTGATACATGTACGAAGATGAGGCCCATAATATTAAGAATCAACAAACTAAAGGTGCAAAGGCCTGTTGCGAGTTGGATGCCAAATTTAGATGGTGTTTGACTGGTACTCCAATGTATATTCCCCCTTGTTAACAATTACTTCAGGACTAACTTTAACTGTTAACAGGCAAAATAATGTCACTGAATTGTATTCTTTGATCAAATTTCTTCGCATCAAGCCACTATCAAACTGGGAGGTATTTAATGAACAGATTGGCAAGCCAGTCCACAATGGAAGAGGCGCCGGTACTGCTATGAAGAGGCTTCAGGTACCTTTGAACGTTGATCATCATTGTTGGTTGTAAACATCTGTGCAGGTTGTTCTGAAGGCGATTATGTTGCGACGTCGCAAGGATCAGTTGTTGAATGGAAAAAAGTTGATTGAGCTGCCACAGCGTACAGTCACGGTTGTCTCCTGCCCATTCGATTCTAGCGAGCAAGCCTTTTATTCTGCGTTGGAAAACAAAATGGAAGACGTGGTTGAGAAGCTCATGGACAAGGGAGCAAATTCTTATATTTCTATGTTAGTATTGCTGCTGCGACTTCGCCAAGGTAAAACTCTCCATATCCACAGACTACTTGTCGGCGATGCTAAGAGGGTTAAATTTAGCATGCAATCATCCTGTTCTTGTCGCAAAAGACTATAAGAAGGATTTAGAAGCAATTGAACCCAAGTCTGCGGCCAAAGGTGGCGATGACAAGGACCCCGACGCAGATGACCTTGCCAATGCGTTCGAGCAGCTTGGTGTTACACGCAAATGTCTAATGTGCACTACTGAGTATGTATTTGCATTGCCAATCCCCAGGCAATAACTAAACGCCAGTTCAGACTGAATCCGAAGAATGTTGGGAGCGGTGAATGGAAGACACACTGCAACACTTGTGTACCCCTTGCAATCGAAGCCAAACGGGCGGAACATGACAGGCCTTCGTCTGCGAAAATTCGTATGGTCATCAAGTTGTTGCGGGACATTGAACAACGGTCTGGGGAAGAGAAGACCATCATATTTTCCCAATTTACATCAATGCTTGACCTTTTGCAACCTTTCTTGCAAGAAGAAGGGATTCAATATGTACGATGTAAGCTCAACATCTACCCAACTGATGTGAATTATTAAGCAACTTTTTGTAGATGACGGTTCCATGTCTACTGACCACCGAGAGAAATCTTTAGAAAAGATTCGAGAGAGCAAGACAATTCGTGTTATTCTAATCTCATTTAAAGCTGGAAGCACTGGTCTGTCCTTTCACTGACGAGTACCAACTAGTATTCATGTTTCGTAGGGCTGAACTTGACCGCCTGCAACAACGTCATTCTCGTGGACCTTTGGTGGAATCCTGCATTAGAGGTAATGTTTGGGTGCTGTTTTGAACTTTGGTCTAATTTGTATCTTATAGGACCAAGCCTTTGACCGAGCACATCGATTCGGTCAACTTCGTGACGTGAATATCTTCAAACTGAAGATCGATGACTCTGTCGAAGATCGTATTTTGATGGTAAGTGTTTTTGTTTTTCTGTGGTCGAAAACAAAGCACTTATGACCAAGAATAGTTACAAGATAAGAAGCGTGCGCTCGCTGCGGCAGCCCTGAGTGGCGATAAGATAAAGAACTCTAAACTCGGGATGGACGACCTGCTTGCGCTCTTTAGACCAGGAGCCAGAGACGAAGATGAAGAGAATATCTTGTGAGAGTAATTGGCCTCATCTTGTGAAATGTATATACATATAAGTTTTTGTTATTGCTACCCCGATACCTAGCATATTATGTAGAAATATTTTCTTGCAGATACTCTTATAATAAAAGTTGCCAAAAAGTTGCACACGAAATTACTGAATGTTAGTAAGTTACTCTGGGCTGGACGATGTTCAAAATTCCCGCGGCCCTGTTTCCCACGTCAGTTGAATGATCTCTGACAGTATCTCCTTCGCAGGCTGTTCATCTTTGACCTTTCATTCTTCTTGGGCTGTATCTAATAACCAGCTACAAGATTCGTGAAAAATGGTCCGGCTGTGATAATAATTATCTTGTCAATACTGTGATCATGACCGAGCAATCTACAAATGTCGTCCGGTGTGTTTTCCGGCTCTCTGAAGGTTCACTTGCTTGCTAACCATATTGCTCCTAGGGAGGCGAAAGGCATCCATCAATCTCTAAAAGAGCTACTGAAGTCCAAGGAACCCTTTGATAAAGAGGTTGATTTTCAGAGAAAGAAGTAAGTTTTTAGACGATGTCTCATAGTTTCATCAGTCTTATCTCTTTGAAAGCCTGCGACGGCGCTACCTAAATCTGCTCCTCGTACATCCTTACTCAAAGGACGCCAAGGATGTAGAAAACCATCTTTGGATGCAGACATCTTACGCATTTATCTCTTCTTATAAGCAACGTATCGCTGCACTGGACCGTGTTATGCAAAACAATGCTCGGCAACAAAATCAACAGCAACCGGCAGGTCAACCACAGCATCGACAGAATAGTCATGTCGTAGAGCATCGAAAGCTACTTCAACGATTCCGGCAATTTCTTGCCGATGAGGAGAAATTCTGGACCCAACTTATCCTTCGAATCTATCGTTCTTTCGAACTCAATGAAGCACGCCCGACCCTTGTTTCCCTTAAGCTTATTTCTGGGACATCAGAGGTCGAGCAACCTGCAGCTGACATGGAAATCTTGAATCCGAACTCAACCGGCCGGAATCACTTCCAATTCCCACCCGAGGGTACTTCGTTGTCTGTTGTCCCCGCTACAACCACAGACCGCGAGGGTCGTCTTGCTGTCCTAAGTAAATCTTTAATCTGTTTGGGGGATATTGCACGATACCGAGAATTATATAACGAAGGGAATGGTCGTCCCAAGGCGGGGCATGAAGATGCCCCGCCTGCCAGGAGGAGACTTCGTCGGGGAGTTCCTGTTGGTTCAGAAACATTTGCCCGACCGAGAAACTATGAAAAAGCACAGTTATGTTATGAACAAGCCAGGCTACTTGTCCCATATGAGGGCAACCCTTCTCATCAGCTCGCTATCCTGGCATCATATCAAAAAGACTCTTTTACATCATTGGTGCACTATTATAGGGCTCTATGTGTGCGCCAGCCGTACGATACAGCTGCCGAAAATTTGGCCAGCGTTCTCAGTAAGGCACTGGAGCAATGGCGAGCTAGAACTCGCAGGGAGAGGGAGAAAAGCGGACCTACTGAGCCTGCTGTAGTACCGCCTCGAGTTAGGATAGAACAATTCAAGGAGCGAGTAGTGGTTCTGCATGCGCTCTGGAGGCTGGGGCTTGATAAAGGCATTGAGAAGTACGTTTCACATAATTTTTATTTATTTAATTTTTATAATGTAATCCAGAATGGATTCCATAGCCCGAAAAATCAACGTTTCTGTTTATGACGACTTTATCGCACTTGTTGGCGAGCGGCACCTCCCGACAGATATGATATCAGATTCGATTACGTTGTCTCAGGGTGCTCTGTGGAAGCATCGTATGATCCGCGAACCCTCAAAGACTGGCCACAATCGGAAAGACTGGACTCCCCCATCCGCAAAGACTGAAACCGTTATAGAATGGCGTATTCTAGGTCATCTCTTTGATCTTTTTTTCGCTCTCCTCCAAGTTGGAAAAGACGAACTAAATGTTCCCCCTCCCATAGATGCCGCCGAAAATGATCTAGCACAACGAATAACGGCGACTTTCAGGCGCACCCTACCTGCTCTGCGGATTGCGAGTAAATGGGTAAGGGCGAATTTCAAATATATTATGCAAGATCAGGAATCTATGTCCCGCCATCACGAAGGCGACGATGGTCTGGCGGTACTGAAAGAAACTCAATGCAGCCTTAGTGTTTACTCAGTCCATACTATTCGTTTCTGGAAAGCTTACGCGGAATTTATTCGCATTTTGGGTCGCGCCTTTCCACTCTCAAAGCTTCCTTTGCTAACGGCACCGTTGGAGGAGGATATCGAGATGCGAGGATTTTTACCCTTAAAAAAGTTGATGGATGAGGTTCAGGGCGATGAGAAGGTCGCATTTGACTCCGGGGATATTCGGGAGCAAGTTCATCCAAACGTGGAACAATTAATGAGAATCGCGGATCTATTAGCGGATGGAAATGTTTTGGCATCTATGGAGGTTTGTATTTGTTTTTGTGCCTGGTATATCATGATCTTATTCCCTATTACAGAACTCTCCTCTGGCTGTATACGGCAAACACATTGTATTCAAAGAAGAAGTTATTAAAGACAACAAAGTATCTGGTCACCGTGATACATCTGGACAGAGGAACCCAGAGGCGGGGGTGGGCCAACAAGAACTGTTAGCAACAATTCGCGATACAAAACAGATCATAAATTCAACTGGTGATAATGACGATGATAACATGACGGAGATTACTTCAAAAACGGATGATGACGTAGTGTCTGATGCGTTTAAGTTTTTGAACTCTCCAGATCAACAAGAGATGGAACAGGATGAACAGGATGATGAGATAGTTTGGGATTTGCGGTAAAATATTCCTCTTTACCCTTTTTTTCAGAAAATTCACAATTTATAGGGCACCTATATCGCCTACAATAACATCAACATGGTCACCGCCCTCACACTTGACCCCAACAACGCCTGTGAGGGCTGTCTCGAGTCCAAGTGGTCATGCTCCCCGATCTCCCACCCACAATCAAAACAAAAACTCCTTTAGCACACCTACAGTCCAAACAGCAGTCGCGCCGACTACGGCCCAGGACCTGCTAAACGATGTTATGGGCGTCAACCGTATATCGGGTGGAGGATTACGACACCCGCAGCATATTGAACCATCAGCCGTACAACCGACATTTTTATTTGGATCAGAGCTGTCCCATAGGCCAAGTCAATCCATCTGGTCTGCGTCCCTTGATGAACAACCGTTAATGTTCACAGGAAACGGGGGGCCTCCTGGCCATCATTACCACAGCCCCAGTCGATCCATTTCAGGACTGTCGCAGGACCAATCAATCTGGTCCTCTTCTTATCCCAACGGCACTCAGAGCTCCCAACAAACTTATGTTGGTGCACTCCCATCTGCTCCGTTTGCATTGCCCCCACAAGGACTGAACATGAGTGGGCACCAGCGTGTGCCATCGTCGTCGATGAGCTCTGCTCAAGATTTTCCCAACCATAATCCAGTTCAACACGACCCATTCGGATACAACTCTTCTATTGTCCAGCCACCTATTCAACGTCCCGGTTCATATGGCCTACTGCCTCAGTCACAGATGAACCCGCCATTAAGTCCAAGTAGTGGGGGGTACTACAATCATCTAACAACAGCTTACCGTCATCCGCCACCTCATGATCCTCACATGGGACATTTTCCATCAGCCCCTATGCCCCAGGTTTGGGGGAACGCTGGATAGTTCGTTTGTAAGCCATCTTTTTCGCCTTTCGTGGTGTCTGCGTGGCGCTCGTTTGTTAGATACTCGATGCCGCCCTTCGCACGATGACAATTCCCTTTCCTCATCATATCCTGACAATCTGTTATTGGCATTCGAGGTCAAACAGTTGTGGAGGCACCGAGGACATGCACTTTCAAAGTTTGTTATTGTTCTTGCTAGTGCTTCCCAAACTTGCATAGCTAAAACCTACGCCAACTTAAGTTGATGTGATATGACGCTCATGTCTTCCTATGTCAAATTTTATGCTGCATTAGCCATAGACATTATTGCAGTCTCTATGTGTGTTTGTACTTGTGCATTTGTTAAACATTGTCGTCGCTATCCTCTTGAAATTTATGTTTTAATTGTTATAAGAGATTCGACCTCACTATCAGCTTCCCATGGCTTCTTTCGGGCTGGAGTTATCGACTCGCTCAGAGGTGCCTCCTGGAAACAAAAGTTGAGCTGGTACAGAACTGCTAAGAACCATACCTACGCTGAAAATTTCTGGAATAATTTTGTTATTGGGGATCTGGTCTACTCCGCCTGATTCAATCAAATCTTTTAACTCGTTGAAGGTCAAGACTCTGCTTGCATCAGTGGTAATTGTAGGCATTTCTTGAGCTACGTCATGACGTGAATTCTCGTACTCGCGGACGTCGTCCACGGTGATTGAATAACCCATCACCCTGGAATCGATTGTCAGTCCAGAACAGATAAATTCATAGATATGGAAGCTCACTTGTTGAAGTAAAACACGCGTGTTCGCCGCAAAATTTCTTCTCTTACCTCTACAGGAGGATTGTTGTCTAGTGCGCCTCCTGCTAAGATACTCCGTAGACCTTCCTTGACAAGCAAAAGAGAGGTAATAGGCCCACAGACATCCAGAGCTGCTTATAACCTTACCTGATAGGTTTCATCTGAAGCAAAGGGGTAAGATGCGTACGCTTCTAGTGAATGTGCTGTCGTCGCCTCCACCAAGGCTTCTGGTTGCATCTTCAAGAGTTTGCTGGTCAATATCCAATTTTTCGTTACAAAGGTAGATAATTTGCGCTTGCCTTTTACTGTACTAGCATTGGTGCCTTATCCGTGACAATTGTATGTACAGCTTTGAGCTTATGTACAATATTCTTGTTTGTAATGGACCAACAGAATTCAAACCTATCACATCGATCCAGGACTTTTCCTGTGGTCCAATACCGCTCCTATGCATGGGCACATTCATTCCCAGAACCAGGATTTGCCGATACTGCGGACGGGATAGTCATCTAAGCATACGTGTCCTGCACTCGAGCAAACGCGTTATCACTGCATGAAGATAAAATAACAAGCCCCCATAATGTGCCCCATTGTCCTATTTTTGACTTCATGCAAGATACCTCCATGGGTCAAGTTCACTCCTAAAGTGGCCCTGCTGATACCGACAGTCATCAACATGGCAATCTGAATCTTGATACAGATCATTCGACACAACACATCAGTAAGTCCGTCTTCAATAAATATTTCAAAATTCAACATTTCCTCCTTAGCCTTAATCTCTGAAATTATAGTCAAGTTAACGTCCTCGCATTTCTCGCCTCCATCTTATGTTCAAGCTCTCTGCTCTCATTACTCCTAAACTCTTTATACCGGCCGGCTCTCGTGATCCTTATTAGCTCTCTTCCGGTGATGATATTGTATGCCTCAAGCTTTGATGATGCCGGAGAATGACTATTAAGGACTTTCACAGTTTAATATCATGGTCTTTTGCGCCATTATGGCTTTATGCGACGGCGGCATATTGATTCTTCCTGTAGTTCAAATATCTGCGCGTTAGTTCACCATGTTTTATTCCCGTAAACGTCTCAATTCAATTAATACAGTCATATTTCTTCTTCGCTGCACAATATTCTTTGCTCGTTTGACTGCCTTTTCTGTGGTTGCCATAATGATTGGTTCTAAAGCCCAATTTGGCACACAATGAAGGTCACGGCTCTGCTCCAAGCGACTTCAAGAGTCAAATTTTGGGATGCTGTAGGAAAGGCTTTCGCTTAATGCCCGCCCGCCCCTTGATTAAACAACACAGGGCCCACTTGCTGTCATGTTATCTCATACACCGCCGGTTTTACGCAAACGTTATGGCAGGAACTCTCGACATTATATCTTGCTATGCTCATCATACAAGTAATACAAGGCCGCCGAATTTATGGACTTCTAGTAGTCATATCGAATTCCTTCAAAGGTCCTTGGCATTGTGATTGGTCGGTTTTTTTTTCATGACTTCATTTTTTATTCAACTTAATCATTTGACTTCAATAGCCGAACGTACAAAATCTGGCTCGTTACCGCTCTGGAAACTTCACACTAGATTTATATTTCATAGGTAACAAATTTCGGTTTACGAGTCACTAGTTCCATGTGGACAAAGAAAAGGAAGGGAGGTGAAGTTATACTTTTGCATGGCACAAAATGATAGTAGCAGAAAGTAAACATGTTGCAGGGCTGCTGCACAATTTGAACCAATTGTTCGGGCCGATGTACAGGATGCTAAGGGACATTGAGAGCCACAGCGATTTTCTCCCCATGAGCTTCGATGAATCATTGGCATCACGATTTCTGCATTATGCATGATAAGTCACGGTAGCTACTGTGGTGCAGATGAATTAAAAAAATTGGCAGGATACTATTTTCCCGTCACTCACTGTTTGTTTGGCTTGTGGTTTAATTTCAAAGGTAAATGAATGCTCAATAACTCCTCCTGAAGGGATATACACTGCTAACTGAGTCATGATTCGACTTATGATACTTATCCATAGCGGCGCGAGCACCAATCTACTGATGGTAAGACGATGCATGGGTATCCATGTCGGCCGTAGCTCCGTCTAAGTTCGCTCAATGCCGGATTCATGCGTTACACTGGCATGATGGCGGATGCTCTTGCTAAACACATTTCTTGGTACGAACTGCTTCACCTGTTCCATAAGAAATGACGGAGAACACATGTGCTTGTCGCACAGTATACCAGTAGACTGCACTTGTAACTGATAAAATTCAGCACTCATACGCATAAATATGTACAAATACGCCCTGGCGACTCATTTCAGTTTAATGACAAAATTATCCTACTTACTCCCTCCAGCCAGGATACAAAAATTATGTTTGTACTAATCGTGGGACGAAGGTGCAGAATGACCGACATTCGCCTGCTGGTCGGCGTTTTTGCTTGTGTCAGCGGTCAGTTCTATCTCCAATCCAACCTTGCTGATCTCCGCAATGGTTAGGCCGTTTGGGGTTTTAATATTTGTCTCCCATCCTTCGACGAAACGCTCTTCGGTTAGTAAAGTCCTGATAATATCAACACGACCACCAAACACCGTCAGGAGTAACGCTGGTCTTTGCGAAATATGAATATCGCACATTTTGATGCATACAAAGCAACGTACTCAGTAGTTGAAGTTAATCTGTGATATAAATCTAGGCTATATTTAGGATTGGTTGCTTGAGATTCGGCGCGACGTTTGGAAACATATCGACCCATGTCGGCAAGTGTGAATACTGCGTGACCGTCTTCATCTTTTCCAGTTGCAGACGCGAGAAGTGCTTCAACCATGTCTAAATTGGGACGCGATTGATCTGGATTTAAGGCAGTGTCTTTGCCTGTGTAATATCGAAGTTCGTCAGTTGTGAATCAGTCAATCCAAGTATAGCAGCCCACGCGTGAAAGAGGCGTCATGCTCAATTCCGTTATGAAGAGCGAGCTCCTCCAGATCGAGGGTATCCTTGTTGTAATCTTTTTTCAAAAAATTGGCAGCCACCGTGGGTACGGCAACCCCAAGTGTATCAGAAATATTGTATACAGTTTGAGTAGCTTGAGCCAACTGGGCGAAGGAGATATTGCGGCCATTGCGGGGTAAAATCCCTGATGACTGATGAGTTAAGATTAAGAGAGCCAGCCTGGCTCCATACCATGGCTTGCCAAAGTATTCAACCCGGGACATGGGCTTCGACTGTCGCCCTCTTGGGGCGGGATGTATTGTGGCCATATTCCTGCAAAACCAGGATGACCCTCAGGGATGATGCGTCCAGTAGGCTTCTTTTCTCCAAAAGCATTTTCCAGGGTTAATTCAGCATCCTTAGCAATTACAGCTGCATCTTTAACGACTTCAGCGATAAAGGTCATCTTATGAGTTGTAGGAGACGGAAAGAAAAAGATCTGGGAATAGGATTTAAGTAAGTAATCATCCTTATACAATCTTTTATACAACGGCCAATTCGGGGTTGATGTTGTTTGAGAACGTCTCCATCACAATGACAATAGGTACTTTGTATGGAGCGACAGGGCTGACCTCAATGGGGTTACTGTAAGCGCTTATTTAGTACTCGAATACGGGCGGTGCTGGAGAATCGATAATGCCGATGGTTTGGGTTGCGGATTTTCGTTCCGCCATTTCTGATGTCAATTCAAAGCTTCAATCGGAAGCTTCTTACTAAATGGCCAACGTACTTGATGTAGTTGGAGAGTCGGAGGATATCATCGGCGGAACCGCTGGCACGATGCCGTTTGCGAAAAGTCAATAAGAAAACCGGCAACAACGTGAGCATTTCTAGAACGAAGAGATCAATTATTCCAGCGAGTCGGGATTTGCACATTTACGCTAAAGTTTCCCCCTGATAATACGACCTCGGTCCATGATAGCGTCTGCCTCAAGATAGCACCCCTTCAGCCATCTCTGTGGTCCATCTCCTGAGCTCCCTTCTTTTAGGCTGAATGATGTCCGCGCATGCAATATACGGCGGTTGTCAAATAACACAGCATCACCCTCAGCCAAAGTATATGAAAACAGCCTGTCTTCTTCATTCAGCACATTAGCAAACCTTTGCAATGCTTGGAAGAATGCTGTTGGCGTAGACAGCGGCAGGGGTGCTTGAAACGGCGGCGAATAATTAATATGCGCAATGGGAGCTAGTGCCCCAGGAAACGGCGGCCTTCCTAGCTCAAGGAGGGGATGTTCCCAATGCATGTGGTGGCCGTCGTTAATGTAGTGGAAGCCTATAGGGGAAGAGCTAAGGGTATCGAATTCGACGGGATAAGACTCGCGCAACTTCAAAGCAGCATGGAGGCCATCCACGAAAAGTGATGTACCGCCTTCCACGCGATTACGCAGGCAATGGAGGATTTGATAACGCGGTGGATGTTGAAAATATCTGCAGGAAAATCAGCCAATATCTTCCAAGAATCTGATTGAAGACCGCACAGAAGGTCCATATGCATTCCCAATTCCAAATTGGTATATGCGATGTTCTTGCTGTCTTTCAAAGCCACCACATCCCATGTTTCGCCGTAGAATGTTCGTCGGAGCTCTCCGAATCGCTCTCCGAGCGTACGCAGCTCGCATGTCGCATTATCTGTCTCCCCAGTTGGAACTCCCTGTATGAATAGTATACCGTATTCAGCAAGCTGTGTGATTGCCCTCATTAATCCTACATCGGTAGAGATAGATGAATATGGTAAGAATACGTGGGGTGCCTTCCCTGACGTTATGTCACTGAGAGCCCATGGGGTTTGAGCGATATCTTTATGAAATGAAGAGAGTGCGGCGGGTGAGGTATAACGTGCGAGATATGAAGGGGTATAGAATGATTTATGTCCATCAGACCATGTGATAGACAGTCCAGAAGGAGACACAACGACCCCATCTGAGGAAGGTTGAATATCGAGAGGAATATCCGATGTACGAAATAACTTTTGACGTGTGGAGGGGTGTATTGAAGCCGGGGATGTCGGGCAAGCATCTCGAAGCCAAAGAAATGAAAATGGCGTAGGGGACAAGTCATGCAAAGTTAGAGATGTATCAGTGAGTGTGTAAGAGGAGAAAAGCCGGCGATGAGCAAGTCTCTTTGCGGTTAATCGTGTTAAGAAATTCATGACAAGCAAGAGGGAGAAAGCGGAATCTCGGCAATTCGATTTTGATCCTTGCAGTGTCAGTACTCTTGGTATAATTTGATTAGACAAGGACTCAAGTACTCAAGTACTAAGTACATACCATGGGCTTGGGCATCTTCATTCCTCTCGATCTCACTGTTATCTACCCTATGAAACCGTGCCCTGAATGACTGTTTGCGTACAGCACTTGACGTTGTCAACACGGCATTCTACTAAGCTGCTCAGGTCCCCTGATGGAATTGGTGCTTGGTTTTTGGTTTTTTAAGAATTTCTTAGTCTTGGAATGTTGGAGAAAAGCGCCAGACTGATCGTTCAGGCACCAGCCAGATCAGTTACGTTATATGAACTGGGGAACCGAGCGAGTATGTGATGAGCCAAGTGACTCGATCTTATCCATGACAATGACCTATATACGATGAAAGGTTCAAGAATAATTTATTGCAGCTCATTACTCTATCAGAGCTTGGCTGATTTTGATAGGATAAATGCGAGACCGCCTCCGAGCACAACCTTGCCCGTTGTCATATTCTTCGTCACAAATGCTACCTCATCTGTGCCCTTGGGACCCTTGCCAATTTTCCACACGGATGTTTCAATTTTATCTCCAGGTTTCACAGGGGCCGTGAAACGTACACCAAAGTACTTGAGCAAGGAAGGATCGTTTCCACACGCACTTTGGATGAGGCCGCGAGCAACGAACCCGAAAGTAGATAGACCATGAAGAATAACCCCACCAAAGCCGGCAGCTTCGCCAATTGAAGGATCTGCAAGGGAGAGACGTAAGTCATATTTTGAGAAAAGGTGTGAATATGATGCACCAATGTGTAGGGGGTTATAGTCACCGCTCAAGCGGAACACAACGGCCTGTTCTGGGGACGTTTCTTGCATAAAGATCCAATCGGCCTGGCGTTCCGGGATAGGCTTGCCCTGTGGGGGACCTGCAATATGTTTGGAGTATTTCTCCCCAGTCGCTTTTGCGCCCAAGTTAAAAGAGGAGCTCTGTGCATTATACACGTCACGGGTGATAAACACTTGAGCGAAACGACGACGTACGAATAAAGTAGCGTACACTTCGCCATTTGGGTCAACGAGTGTGTTTTCTGTCGTTAAAACAATCCCGCTCTCTATGGAGCGCGAGTTGAGCTAGAGTCAACGGGACCATATCAAACTTACTATTCTCGACAACACCAGTGTAACGAGACTTCCACTTCCAGCCGGGGCCGCTAATTAGTGGAAGAGTTTTGTTGATCTCAATAGACTGGG
>JASFDA010000047.1:0-55020 GCA_036936965.1 Cystoderma amianthinum
GCTCAAAATATGCGCGGAAATGGCCAAATTTGACTATATATATGCGGAATAATATTTGGTCAGTTTACACGCCATACGATTATGCTTATGAATTTGATAGAAATCTGGGGAGGGAATTGTCCCATGCATAACAACGAAAATGATTGAGAGGCTTCCCAAGGAAACAGATTCAGATTATCTTGAAGAAGAATCAATTGCGCGGCATGTTGCGGGTGTTGCGTATCTAGGTGTGTATCTCGACACTTCGATTGCGCAAATGGCTTATTTACTTACTTACCTATCCGTGTTAGGGGGCACTGATACTGTAAGTGAATCATCGAACCCCTACTCGAGTCCTTATCGATCTGTTCTACAGACATTATCCACTCTCCAGTTTTTCTTTTTAGCTATGGCTATGTATCCCGAAGTGCAGAAAAAAGCACAAGCAGAATTGGATGCTGTAGTTGGGCCAGACAGACTCCCAGAATTCTCTGATCGAAGCTCTCTGCCTTATATAAATGCCATGGTTAAAGAATCCATGAGGTGGCAAATGGTTCTTCCCTTGGGTCAGCCCAATCCGACGTTTTTCCACTTTCTACTGGATTTATATATTCCTTATCATCAGGTACAGGACACATGTGTACAGACGACGACACATACGATGGTTATTACATTCCAAAAGGTTCTATCGTTATGGGTAACGGCTGGTAAAGAACCTTGGTTCTTTCCATCCCATGTTAAAATACTTATGCTGTCGCGGTTCTTACTAGGTCAATCCTTCATAACGCAGAAGAATTCCCAGAACGGGAAGAATATCGACCAGAGCGCTATTTGAAAGACGGTAAACTGAACCCAGATGTACGAAACCCAGATGTAGCTTTTGGATATGGACGCAGGTTAATTGGACTTCTCATGCAGTACCCCTACTCACTTTATCTCATCTCATTTTCATTTTTAGGATTTGCCCCGGACGCCACCTGAGTGATAGTTCATTATCTATTATCATTGCCTTAGTCCTGTCGGTATTCAATATTGAACCGCCAGTGAACGAACAAGGGCATGCCATCAAACTGACGCCCGAAGTGACGGGCGGCTTGCTATCGTATGTAACTTTCATATTGCTTGATATACGAACATTCTTTGATGACACATGGTAGCTACCCAATTCCATATAAGTGCGAGATAAAGTCGCGGTCATCAGCTGCTGAGGCATTGATTCGCCTTGTCGATAGCGAAATATAAATGTGTGGTCGACGCATGTTACGTCTGGGCTGGCCAAAATGTTACTTGGACTATCTGTAAGAATGGTGTTGTGGTTTCGTAAGCAAATATGGCTTAGCTGGACGGCTAGGTTTTTTGTCAAAGGGATTTGCAAACTTATCATGCAGAGACCTAGAGTATTGCTACCAGCAAGAACACAAATTGCAAATATTTCAGTTCAGGTCGTTGATCAGAGCGTCCTCCTCGCCTCGTCGAATCATACGAATTTGAATGAACAGTTATGGATTTCTAATAGGAATGGTATTGTACAGTGACAAGTTAGCTGCTATAGCCTCCTTGGTATTGCGCGTTCTATGTAAAATTGCTAGGTTCGTTAATCAGGGTCGTCCGAGTCGTCAAACCGTATATGTCGGACATTATTGTGAATCAAGTGTTAAGACTTTTGGTTTTCGGCCTCCATTACCCTACGGCAGAAACTGCTCCGCATGCGAATCGCAGGGCCGTAGAAAAAAAGCACCTGACAGAGATTTAGCGGTGATAAATAACATTGAATGAGGGCAAACGTACGAAAGGTATCGGCACTAGTAACAACGCAAAGCAAGCAAACAAAGTGTTTGCCCACTCGTAGGTCATCGCTTTGAACATCTGTTGCGTGAAAAGAGGGAAGGCGGTTGCTAATATATTTCCTAAAATATAAACACCACAGTTAAATAATAGCACAAATGTCAAAGCAAAAAGCACTTACGTGCGAGACTTTGTCCAGCGAGTGCAGATGAGGCAAAAGGTCCGTAGCTACAGGGATGCATTAGACGTTGTCGAAACGAAAATCAATGGACTATCAAACCAGTCTGCGAGATATGTAAAAACAGAAAGATAAATGATAAAAGTGGCCCAGGTATAAACCTTGAAGGAATAATGAGACGGAGTAAAAAAGTGAAGCAAGAGTCACACAAACCATGATCCCAATTACTTGTGCTATCCAGTGCACATTAGTAAAAGAAGTCCATGCATACAAAAACATAGAAGCAGGAAGAAGAACAGCGGCAAAACATGCAGAATATAGCCTAGCTTCCGGCCCTCGCGTGGGGAAATATTTCCTGTTCTGGTATTAGCACTCCGTAGTAGTGAAAAATATTAAATCGCACTGGTAGAGACGTTCTTGATAAAGATTGCTTGAAAAGCCTAAGAAAGAGCCGATTCTGAGAAAAATAAGTAAAGAAAAAATTTGTGGCTAAATGGACGTACACCATGCTTACGAAGACCGTACCGATTTCTCCAATGTTAAAGCCATGTAGTTTCGTGAAAATGCCGAAAATTGATCTGAGAGTATTTGTCTAGATGGAGTCTCAGATACTGAGACTAATACGCACTCAATCATACAATAAAATACACCCCAAGCAAACCCAATCCACAACTATACACAGTGCGTTAAGAGACGTACAGGGACAAGAAGCTGCAGCTTACGCTGAAACTTGCAACAACTAGCTCAGTCGTCATTAAATCTGAAGTGTTGTAAATGAGTGCCAAAATAAATGAAAGATGATTGAACACACAAACGGGTCGAGTACAGGAGATGAATATGAGATTACGAAGGCTAGCTCGTTCGTCTTCCACTCTGGCACGATATCTACAATCGCCAGACTTTTTTCTGATCTTTTTTGCAATTCGGGTCAGCAAGATGGAGGAACGTGTCTCTTTCATCACAAATGGTAGCAAGACAAGATAGACACCGCAGATCCTAGATGTAACCTTTGTCAGCCAGTAGATAGACTCTTCTGATACGAAAGAATGCAAACATAAGTTCGATCCATTGAATCCACCTCCATTCGAGACTCTTGTTCATTTCAATCCAACCTGCCATTACAGGTCCAAATCCGGAACCTCCAACGGCCATTATTGCGAAGATTGACATGGGAAGCCCTCGCCTGAGAAGAAAATTCAAAGTAAGGATATATTGCGTTTCAATCAAGTAGGGGTCATACTCATTAGAGGTCCAGATATCCGCGATAGTCCCACCTACCATAGTAGCACCTGTGGAACCAAATGCACCTTGAAGAATTCGCGCAAGAATTACAGTTTGAATGTTCTTTGCTCTGCAGTGATGGATCAAAATGACATCATAGTGTTAAGCAATTACGTACAGCCCAACCATGACAAACATCAAGGCAAAACCAATTCCAGAACCAATATATAAAGGGAACCGGCCAAATTCTTCGCTGAAAGACGCTGTCACAAGAGGCACGACACCAAATCCTAGTGCATAAACGCTCAATCCTATCGTCGCTTGAAATTCTGTGCAATTCAAATCGCGCGTCATAGAAGGGAAGCCCAAGTTGTATGCCGAAGCCGTTGACGCTTTACGTTGTTTCGATAAAAGGATTTCTGGATAGAAAATCTAACTCACATGCCAAGAGAGTGAAAAAACAAGCAAGTATTGTTATGGCCCACTTCTTACGACGCGAGAAATTAGCAGGATTCCGCTCATCACCATTCTTAAAATCAACCTATAGACATTTTAGTTCACTGGCAATATAACATTCGACCACCAGACGCACGTAAATGGGTTCATCATTCTTGAGCTCAAACTCTGAAGACAATCTCTTCTCGACTATGGTGGGCAACGATCCAGACGGATGGTGCCTGACAAGGTCCGTAAATTGATGGGATAGACTCTTATCCAGTTGGCCGGCACTCGAACGCGACGAGAGACCAATTCGCGGGTCTATGGGTTCATGGATATTCCCCAAGGATGTTACGCCAACACCTTCTGCGACAATAGTTTCAGCAGCGGAAGAAAAGGCGCGGTCTCCTTCAAATAAATCTGATACGGGGTTATCCATGAAAAAGGGGGGAAAATAGACAGACGTTCAGGAGAAGAGCATTAAAAGTCTATAAAAGAAGCCTGCAAATCCACGCTGCAAATGGCTTATATCTGTCATAGAGCGATACATTTGCCCACTTTCCAATCAAAATCGGTTTCGGCTTTCGATCTGGGGTGAAATATTAGCCAGAGCTGCCGATGCCGATCGTGTGATCTTGCCGTTCTCCGTATGTTTGTGCCGAATTCCAATGCACAGACAGCTATAAGTAAATGCATCGAGTATACTTCCACAAAGACAGGAGTAATGACTAACCAAACAAAGGTTACGTGACATTTAACCTGCAAGTTTTAATGTAAACTTGTAATACAAAGTCTTACAAGAAGCTTAACTTACTTCGGCATATTGATAGAATTTTGTCGTCGGGGACGTTCCAAGATACAAACAATGAATGAATGTTTAACGGGGTCCCCTCGGGGTGTCAGCCGAGAAAGAAGTCGCTACAATGATATTGCGACAAAACATGCAAAGGCGCCACCTAACATAGCAACCTCACAATAATTAAGTGTCAGAAATCAAGAGCAGGGTCTCCTCAACTTGTCAACGGCCATGAAGTCCGTAATCTTACTCGCCATCACCAGAAGTCATAATCACAACTGTAAACAAAACACTTTATAAATTTATGTTCGCAACTAGTATCAGGCCGTTGTCCAAAATTCTCAAAAATGTAGTTCATAACCGTTGCGTTACCACCTGTTTCTCCGAAAACAAAGTACGCGACGACCTGCGCAGGTTGCTGCGCGAAATAGCCCAACCAGTTGCTGTGATCACCTCCTTCATGCACCCGAACATTACCGAGAACGGATGTCCATTTCATGGCGCGACTCTGTCCTCATTCACATCTATCGCACTGGATCCATATCCTCTCGTTACATTTGCACTTCGTATACCCTCTCGCATGGCCACCTCACTTGACGCCTCCCACCCAGATCAAAAATCACATATGGTGGTGAATCTGCTGTCTTCGGAGCAAGCTTCCGTTGCCGTTAAGTTCTCACGGCCAGATTTATATCCAGAGCCATTCTCAACTATATCATATACCCTCACCGAAGAGGGTATTCCAACGATAACAGGTTCATTAGGCGCTATATCATGCAAACTTGTTTCCCGAGCTATACCACTTCACGATTTGGATTATCTACAAACTGGCCTCGTGGGGGGAAAGGACGGCGTACCAGAGCCTGTCTTGGGGAGTGGCTGCGTCGCGTCAGAGCTATTTATCGCTCAAGTGACCCGCGTAGAAGTGCTAGGTTCCGAGGACGATAGTTTACGGACGTCACCTTTACTTTACTACCGCCGTGGTTATACCGATTGTCCACCTCGACTACCCTCAAAATAATCCAACTGATCTTGCTCCAGTCCAAAGTTATTACTTAGTTGAGGTTCGGCAGATTAGTGTTACCATGGATTGCGCGAGGCGGCTTGAGACGGCTCATGGGCACTTTCATTCCCACCAACAAGTTTGCGCGGAGTTCTTATGTGAGTAAATTTTGGTTTTCGCAACTTTCTTTCATCATATTGTTTAAGTTCTGCCGGTCCCTGCTGATGAGTGCTTTATCATCAATCGGGGCATGACCCGCTCTGAAAGGGGGTTGCTGGCTGTTACTGGGTAGGAAGTTCATAACTGCAGTTCTTACCCCCATTCCCCCACCTATTTTAAGCAACTACAAACTTAGGCAACTATGACCCCACGAGGAGAGGGTTGCCTGCTGGCTGACTATCTTCTCAGTTTGTTAACTTTGAATGTGGAACTAGTCTGGCTTAAAATATCTTCACAACGAATTTAGGCACACAAGATTAGTATGACATCACGCGCCCGCTTCTTTGTACACCCCCGTCGGGACCCCTGACGGCCAAAGCATGAGCCGGTGTCTAACCCTTTTCACAATTACTCCCATAAGGACATGTGGCTGCTTTTTTGTAAACCCGACGTCAGCGCGCTCATAATATCACCCATCCAAAGCACTGGGAACTTTTATCTAGTTTGGCCTTGCTCGCCAGTCCCGCCAACTTACTGGACGGCTTAACTGAACTTCGTATAGTTAGTACGATTCATATCGTGGTTGTGCAGACCTGAAAATTTGCGTACCGGCTAGACTGTTGCATAGGTCTTGTATCCGGCATGACAGTCATACACTTAGTATCTGCTGCCCAGTCATTCTGTCCATGTGCACCCGCCTATTTCTTTTGCTGTCCTGACTCCTCACCTAAATGGGGTTGAAATCCAGAAGTTTCGTAGCTGTCCCAGTAGCCACAGGGGTAAACTTTGAATTTTTTTCTTCCCCGGCAATCAGCCTAGCTGAAGAATTCATCTCACACATCAAGACAGGCTACCTCGAACTCAGAGAAAATCCATGACCTTTCACCTGATCCCCCTAGTTGCGGAGTAAGGTAGACCTTTCAGATTATTTGGAAAATCTGCATTCTTGACGTGAACCGTTTCTTAGCCAATATCGTTCCCCTAGAGTTTGATATCTATTACAGACGTCTAGGCCTGCATAGTGAAGTAGCTGCTTTTACAAATGTTAATTTCCAAGTTCCTACCTCCTAAGTCAGAAGTTCCATGACTTTACGAATTTTGCATTAGATTGCAACATTTACGCATTCCAATTCAACAAAACGCGTAAGCATATCAGCGCCTCCAATTGTGACTGGTCTTAGCTCGTTAATAATAAGCGGCTTTTCATCGGAAAACGTCTCACACAGATCATAGAACGCTTGCTTTGATAAATTAGGGAGCGTTTGATTGGAATTCAGCGCAACGCCGTGTCTCTGAAAGTTACTCAGTAAGTAAGTAGTTAAGTGATCGACTGTACTGACCTTCGGAAGAACATGATTTTGTTCTCGAAATCGAAGGCCTAAGGAAGCGACCGTGTCTGAGGCATGCTGGCCTTCGAGATAGGCCTGAAATGGTTCATCATGGTCAACAAAGGCATCTAGCGATTCGATAAGGCGGAGCAAAGAAGGAGACTGAGAACTTTTAGAACAAATAGAAGCAAGGTGAGACCCCTAGAGAGTAATATTAGACCGTTATAATAACAATTCGGCAGCTATAATTGTATACCAGAGAGGGTTGCTTCTGGCAGCGTTCCATCAGCAACTGTAACGCGTGTGGGTTGCACCTCGCCGTGACATTATGCAGATTCTCGTGCCAAAACTTCGAGTGGATCAGTACGCTCGAGGATCTGTTACCTCGATTCAAGAGTTGACCCCAATCAGCCAAACACGATTTCAATCCGACCTGATCAATTATGTCCCCCGTGTCGACACGGTCGAAACATGCGTCTTTGAAGCAAGGAAGCAGCCCTATTGACATTCCTTTTGATAGGATTTGCGGGTCGTATTGCGTGATATGCAAATTGATGTTAAATTCTTTAACACGCGTTGCAAACTCTCGAAACTCTTGTTTGACATGGAAGAAGAAGGATCCAATTATATCGCCAGTTGGATCAACACCATGTCGAAGACCTGAAGTTTTTACCGCAGAAATATCCCATCCATGTAATGGGTTGGCGTTTTGTTCGCCGAACCAATCACCCTGTGCAGAAAAAAAGAGCCTGGACGATTGGATGAACGACTACTTAATGATGTTACATCTATATAACATACCGATTGGGTTGTGTAAAAGATTGAGTGTCGAGTGAAAAGGGCGCCAGAATTCCTGTGTTCCAAAAGTGAGCCAATGCGAGACGATGAGCTGGTTTTAGCCCCCATAGTATTCGATGCCTCTCATCGATTTGCGTGGGATCTGAAAGGGTTTTGTGTAAGCTCTGAAGTGCTCTAGAAAGCCCATAATTAGATAAAAATGTATCCATGAGACGTTTCATTCCATTTTTGCTTTGTGTCGTCAATATTTTCCCCTTTCCTCGAGTATCATATGAGCCATAAAACATTGTATTGTTGTCTTGAGAGGGCGCTTGGTATATGAGGCGCACACAACGTCGGAGATATGCTGCAATGGTGGACGACAGTGCAGCTGAGTACATGAGATGCAACGCAATCTCTGCTGATTCTTCAATTGATGGGCCAGGGCTGAGAAGAACAAATAGCACAACAAGAATGCGATTAAGTTGAAAGGAATTAGAATTATTGATAAGAATATCACACCGCCCGCTGTAGGTTTTTGGCAATCTATTGATTGATGCAACTAGATTTCGTATGTCTGGTGCGGCTGGTGGGGAACAGTGAATAAAAAGATACGGGATAGCCAAATATATTACCTGAGAAGCAAAGTTTGAAGTTAGCAGTGGTCTGCTCCAGGCCTTCGTTACATTGTAGCTGTAGGCAGTCATAGGCAGGTACGTCTCCCCATAGTGTACGTCCGCGTTGACCCGTTTTCTGAGGTAAACAAGGTACGCGGTCTTCTAGAACCCAGTTCGGGCTCCAATCTTGACGAAGCAGAGGGGATTCACAGACAACTCGGTGAGTAGTCCAGTGCCGGCGTTGACACTTCCCAGAGCAGTACTAAAATACCGCTTAAGGTGAGCAGAGTGTTTGCAAAGAAACACAAGCCGTTTACACACTTTTACCAGGAAGCACTAGAAATCTCATCATCAATGCGTCAAACTAAAAAGGCTGGAGGCTTACATGAGAACATGCCATTAGGCCTGCATTTGTGCACATCCCCGCACTCCCTTTCATGCTGTTACCGCAAGGTAGCTGTGATATGGTCTTCCCATCCTTGCCAGATCCTAGGCCATAAGACATGAACGTCTCCAGCGTTACTGGTTCTGCATTCTTATCGCCATTCGTAATCGATATCCTGGGTTTTATTAGTCGTTCTAGAAATGCTCGATAATACAGTTCAGTCATTACGCTGGGAGAGACAAGGATGTAAGTGAGGGTATGTTAAATACCTCTGCAAAAGAAACCTAATTATATCAAGCAACTGATCAGACCGCGGGGTACATATGTTTAGCAAGACCTCATAGAATGCTCATCTTCGCCACTCCAGACATGCATGTACTGTATAGTTAGGATGAAACGAGAAAGAAGTAACAATCAAGTCCCTGCAGCCGAGGTGCTGATCACCATTTGACATTGACTGCAAGTCAAATAAGTACATGGAATGCTTTGATCAGGATTAGCATTACCTTTAAAATACACGTAATATAGGTTGGCAGAGACTACTAATAGGTCGGGGTAGGAGTTCTAAACGTCCGTTTACGCTTGGTTTACGCTTCAAATTCAATAAACCGACCGGGACGCTGCCCCTAAGGAGGACTGCCGAGGATCAGAATTAGCAAAATTTCTGCGTGATATTAACTAGTGGCTCACAAAAGCTACAGAACAGATGAGCAGATAGGAGTAAATCAACTGATAGAACGCTACGAAGGCCAGGTCTTCGGTCTTTGATCAAGGTGGGGTACTTAATAGGTATACCTGGTTGTGTTGTATTACCAGATTAATATTTTCTATTTAACCAGAATAGTTCCAAATTTTGAAGAGGTAGTCGTTCTCTGGTTGTAATACTAATAGTAATACCACAAGGCTGCGAGGCAATTACAGATGTAACAATCGTGACATAAATCATGTGCGTCGTGTAAACTCCGATTAAATCTCGAAGCAAACCGTGTCACCGTGAATGCGGCTGTCTTGATAACTTGCGATACCTACCCCCAACCCTTGCCTCAAACCAGATGGCAGAACGCTCTCGCCGCGAAAGGGCCTCGAAATTAGACAAGTTCGCTGAATATAGGCGGGCTCGAGAGGGCGGAGTAAGAACGTGGAAGGTCCGTAAACCAATAGTTATGTCCCGCGCTTCATTTGAAAGCGTCTCTCGAAGGAACAAGATGTTCAAATTTACGACGAAGTCACTGACGATCAATACAAAAGCATTGTGAAGGGAAGACTTCAGAAGCCGGACTTTGTTGTGGACGATGGCGCAGAAGGTTACATGGATAACGGCATGGACGACTGGGGTGCATCTGAAGAAGATGAAGTGATGTCAGAGGATGATTTCGAAGTCAAAAAGAAAAGTTCGCCCGTTGTTGTTCTGTTATAGCGATCCAGGGTGCTTAGCCTAATTTATAGTCACAAAAAAAGGAAAGAATGTGTCGAAACCCAAGGTTAAACCGACGGTCTCTGTGTCGAAGCCAGCCCCAACTATTAGTGCTTACCGCCCAGTAGTCTCCGCAGAGCAGGAGGATGATTTCATGACATCTTTACTTGGAACAATGGACACCCTCCCTTCAGCTGCAACGGCCATGACCAAGTCCAGGAAACGTAAACCGCCTCCTGAGTACGATGACGAAGATTTCTCCTCCCCTCTCCGACCAGACTTCCATAAGGCACGCAGGAAACCTTCTTATGGAGACGTGTCCTCTGATGGACCCATGGACGATTTCCCCGTCCCGTCTAGCGACGATATGTTTTTAAGTCCAAAGAAGAAGCTGAAAGTGAATGATGGTGTTGTAACCCCCGCGACTGACCGCCTCGCCCATTTGGATGTTCACAGTAATTCGGATGATTTTGATACGGCGATGGACGCGTCCTTTGACGACTTCGATATGGACGCTTTTATGGACGTCGATGACGTCGACGTGAAGCCAAAAATAAAGGTTGACAAGCCCGGCAAACGTAAGCCCGATTTGACCAAGAAAGAGGAGCCAGAGGCGAAACCTTCCTGGTTATCCGTTTACGATTCGCTCGCCACTGTCGATGAAGATACCCTTGGACCACTCGCTTCCACTTCTGCTGCTACTGCTACGACAATCTCTGCCCTTGAACCCGACGGTTCAATCCGTTTCTTCTGGATCGATTACCTTGAACTGGACGGAAAAGTTTATTTCATCGGAAAGCTAAAAGATAAAGTCACAGCTGCCTGGATTTCATGCTGTATCACGGTTGAGGGTCTGGAGCGAAATTTGTTTGTTCTGCCAAATAAGATGACAATGGAACAGACAGACGGTGGCGAGGTTGTCGCAACTGACGTTGTTCCATCACAGGATGACGTCTACCAGGATTTCGATAGAATCAGAAAACAACTCAAAATCAAATCCTGGAGAGCAAAATTCGTCAAGAGAAAGTACGCCTTTGGTGAGGAAGGTGTGCCTACGGGGGAAAGCGACTGGTTGAAAGTGGTCTATGGATTCAATGGTATAAATTAGAAGTTATCTCGATTTTTTGTTCTCATTTTTCTAAAATGTAGAACCTCAAGTGCCTTCTGGGGCTTGGAGCCCTAATATCGCGCGAATCTTCGGTACAAACACAAGCGCTTTCGAGCTTCTCGTCTTGAAACGTAAGATTATGGGTCCATGCTGGTTACAAATCAAGAAGCCACACGTTGAACACAAAGGAGTAAGTCCCTCGATTCTGTTACTTTCTATTCTCACATTGCAGACAGGTTTCTTGGTGCAAATTTGAAGCCACAGTTATGGATCCCAAGGACATTAACCCGTTCGCGGATACAGACGTCGATGCACCGAAGGACTTGCCACCTCTAACAGTTATGAGTCTGAGCGTGCGCAGCATTGTTAACCATCAAGAGAATAAGCGTGAAGTAGTATGCACGACGGCTCGAATATGGCACAACAGTGAGTTTATCTTAGATTTTACATAAGCGCGTTTAACACTTTTTCACATAGTGCAAATCGATGACCCCGTACCTCCTGAGAAGCTGCCATGTAACGTTCACACTTTCGTTCGACCTCTAGATCGATTCCCGCCCAACTTTGAAGCTCAAGCAAGGGCGAGTAGCAAAGGCTCTATTTCTCCTGTAAAGAACGAAAGAATGTTATTGAGCAGCTTACTCGGTGAGTTTTTAGGAATTATTATACTTGAAAATTTCACCAAAGTCACTCGTAGCGACAATTCATAAAGCCGATCCAGACGTTGTGGTCGGACATGATTTCCTTGGCGTGTCCCTTGATGTTCTTCTTCATCGAATGAGAGACCTCAAAGCAGATCATTGGTCACGTCTAGGTCGGTTCAGAAGGTCAAAGTGGCCTTCAATTGGGAAACAGGGTTCGAATATCAAGTTCTTGAATGGTCGTTTACTCTGTGACCTTGCCAGCGATGGTGCGAAGGTCTGTTCATCTCGATATCTTGGTAGTCGCTCAAGGCTAAACAAGAGGCATTTAGAGCATGATCGTGTCCACAACTTGGTCTCTTGCTGAGATGTGCAAAACCTACTTAAACAGTGAACGACAGGAAATCGATCCTGATGACACTGCTAGTTACTTGGACGGAAGTTTAAGCTCTCCGGACAGAATGCTCATGTTCGTGCGACATTGTGAACTTGATGCCCACTATCAGATGGCTATCACTTCGAAGGTTCAAATTCTACCGTTGACAAGGCAGCTGACAACCCTTGCTGGAAATTCATGGTTAGTTATAACCATAGATTATCTACTCTTCTCATCAGCTTGACAGGAACAAGACTCTGAATGGGGGACGTGCAGAACGCAATGAATACATTTTGCTCCACGAGTTCCATCGCCTGAAATATATCTGTCCGGATAAATCTTGGGGGAAGAAAGCTGTGACAGTTGTCAAGCAGGAGGTTGACGAGGATGGCAAAGTCAAAACCAAAGTGAAGAGGGATAAGTATAAGGGCGGTTTGGTATTTGACCCGAAAAGGGGGTTGTGGGATAAGTTTGTGCTCGTCATGGACTTCAATTCACTATATCCCAGCATCATTCAGGAGTACAACATCGATTTTACCACTGTGGAGAAAATTGAAGATGACGAGGTCGGCGACATTCTCCTTGTTCCTACTTTGACTCTGACAACCAATTCAGAATGGAGACGAACAAATCCCCGAACCGCCTTCCTCTGATGTTCCTCAGGGAGTGTTGCCTCGTCTCATTGCAACTCTTGTCAACCGTCGTCGACAAGTCAAGTCGTTAATGAAAGATAAATCCGCTTCTCCCGCCAAGATCCTTCAGGTGTGCCCAGCATCCTACAAATGTGACTCCCCTAAAAATTTGTCCTTTAGTACGATATCAAACAACAAGCATTGAAGCTTACAGCCAACAGTATGTACGGATGTCTTGGTTTCGAATATTCGCGCTTCTACGCTAGGCCTCTTGCCGCCCTCACAACATTCAAGGGCCGAGAAATTCTTACAAATACAAGGGACTTAGCTGAGAGTTTGAACCTCGATGTGGGTAGATTGTCCAGTTAAGTCTCATCTGTTGACCTTCTTTTAAGGTCCTGTATGGTGATACCGACTCGGTTTTCGTCAACTCAAACGTTACGGAACTACCAGAGGCTCTCAAAATCTCTGCCGCCTTCAAAAAAGCTGTCAACGACCGTTATAAATTACTCGAGATTGACCTCGACAGTATCTTCCAGCGACTATTACTTCTTCAGAAAAAGAAGTATGCTGCCATCAAAGTCGAGGATGGGACGCGTACGACGACTGAGATCAAGGGTCTTGATATGAAACGTCGAGAATATTGCGCGCTATCTAAAAATGTTTCCCAGTATGATATTCCTTCGATATCTTGAGTTAAGCTGATTCTCTTTCCATAGATATGTCCTTGAACAGATTTTGTCGGGTGAGGCCACAGAGGATGTAGTAGGAAATATTCATGAATATTTGACAACTGTTGGCGAGAACGTGCGAACAGGAAAGACATCAATGGACGATTTTATCGTCTTCAAGGTTCCTTGCCATATACAATTTTTGAAGTAAAGCTAATGACTGTAAATAGCGCCTTGGAAAAAATCCAGAGGATTATCCTGATGCCAAAACTCAACCGCATGTACAAGTTGCCCTGAGATTGAAATCGAAGGGTGGCACTTCCCGCGCTGGCGACGTCATTCCGTATATCTTCTGCATCGGCGAAGGGGAGGAAACGGCCAAGAGCGCTCAAGCAGATAGGGCAAGACATCCTGATGAGTTGAGGAAAAAAGACTCTGAATTAAAAATTGGTAAGATCAATTATTATCAAACCCAATCTAAACTGACTAATTACCTCATCAGACTTTGAGTACTACCTATCTCAACAGGTCCTTCCTCCAATCGAACGCTTGTGCGAGCCCATTGAAGGAACAGATCGGGCGCGCCTTGCCGAATGTTTGGGTAAAACAGATTGTTTCGTCTCCCTCGACACATCTAAATCTTCGTATAGGACTTGACCCACTTCGGTTTCGCGGAACCGGTGGTGGAGCCGAAGAGAGAGTTTTTACCTCTTTCGAATCTCAAAAGTCAGACACAGAGCGATATGCATCCGCATCCCCCTTCCTTGTACGATGTCGCCATTGCCAAGGTCAAATGTCTTTTGGGTTGATCCATGAAGCTGATGTACTTTAAACGACATTCTTTATGGTGATGCAACTGATTTTTTGTTTGTATAGTCAATATTAAAATCAAGCGGACCTACTTGTCCGTCATGCGAAGGCGCCATATCTCTTGGAAGTCTTCAAATGCAACTAGAAACGCAAGTTAGAGAGTACATTTCCAAATATTACGAGGGCTGGACCGTATGCGAAGAACCTATGTGTAAAAACCGTACGCGAATGATGGGCGTGTACGGTCGTCGCTGCCTCCGACAAGAGTGTAAAGGTACTGTCGCGTTTGAGGTATGAGTCTTTATTGTTTTTTTTTCAGGTTTTTTCTTAATTCCAATGTTTTAGTACTCTGATAGTCAACTATATACCCAGCTTCGGTATTTCGTTTATTTGTTTGATGGTGAGAAGGCCATCAGCGCTGCGAAGGGCTCGTTGCAACTTGGTGAGCTGGGATCATTTCATTTTGGTAATGACACCGTTAACAACACCATTAAGATCGCATTATTGCAGTGGTCGGCATCAACCGTCCACTTCTCCAGTCTCTGACAGACTGTGTTGAAAAGCACCTTGATCAATGTGGTCGGCGCTGGGTAGATTTGAGCTCGATTTTCTCGATTTTAAAAATGTAAAATTATTTCCGTCATCTCTGCTATCCTTTTTGGTCATATGCTCTACACTCATGTACATCAACCATACCATCTCGTTTTGCTAATATCGCACATGTTTCCTTATGACTTAGCCAAGCCGACCGCCCCACCTACCATGATGCAAGCGAACAGATACTATGGGACTTTGTTCCTCGATTTGAAAATCGTAAATCCGTTTTGTTTTTACATGTAAAATTGACATAGTATGGATGGCATTACATATTTATTCTTCGATCTCGACTTTGTTCTATCAAAATTTATGAGGAAACAAAGCAGAGGTAATAAAGTGTTGCAGACCTTGTAGAAGGCAACATATCCCTTGATTGGCTCCGCCCTGTCAGATATGGTGGTGGGATAATACCTAACGATACATTGAAATGTCAATTTAAAAAGCATTATGGTGAGACCAACCATGCCACATCCTTCACGGTGCGCTTATTAACAGTAGCGTCATAGTATGATGCAGTTCTATTTATTATTATTAAAACTTGTCACTAGCGTAATCAGAGTTACTTACCCTTTCCATGGACATACAGTACTAGTAAGGGGATCACAAAAATCAATAAAGCAGAAACTAGAGACCAGTCTAAGATAGAGCGTACTGGGTGTCGGATGTACTGAACAGCGCTTCCCGGATAGATGAAGGTGGAAAGTAGTGATTTCCTTCAACGATGATGGTGTCGTTCGATTCTGCGAGAAGGTTCCCGTCGAGTGTGACTTTAACCATGATGATTGCGAGAGCAGGAGAGGTGGGGGCAGGAATGGGGCATTAACGTCCTCTTATAGTTTGTGGGTCGCACATTCACGTGGTCGATTGCTTCTGTTCTGAGATGTCTGACGATTGTACAACAAAAATAGTCAGCAATGGGCTCGAGCAAACTAAGCTCTGGTTCGGTCCGGGATTGCAACACTATTACCGAATACATACTTACCCCACAAAATTTCCTCTTCGCCGTGCGAGTATCCGGGGCCGTTAGTAGGACCACAAGTCAGGCCAAAGACAATGAGAGTAGTAGGATCGCCCGAAATATTTCCACAGTAGAGACCGCTTAGCTGTATTGTGAACAGCAAGGCTAACGACGTCAACACGTCGGAAAATATGTTGGAAGCGCTGTGGACGAGGGCAAAGAAGGATTTAAGGCAGGAAGTCCATGGTATGCAGGCAATGTTGCTTTAATTTTGTCTATTGAAGGTACTTACCCAGGTAATCCTCTCTGGCAACTCTCTGGCGCGCGTTAGGGACAAAGAACTGTAAGTACTAGCCACTGATGACTCGGAGTCTGGCGGCAATTCCCGCCGGACTCCGTCACAGATTTCCTGAGACTAATCAGGTTAGATTTCGTTGCAATAATCGACTCTCATTCAAGTTTCCGAAATACATAGGCTCTACTATTCAAAGAAGGAATTACTGTAACGATATTGATATCCTACTTCGCTTCCCAATTATACAAAACGTCCCGGCTACCCATCGCTTCGTCCTCGCATTTGACATTACACAGCAGATCAAACCCTGAAAGCACTGTCATCGCAGATATCGGGGAGAGCGAGACCGCCCATGCGGCATAGCATTGAAGTAACCAGTCTGACGCATTCGTGACTGATTCATTTGACATCAGCGCCCCACAAACCATGTACGCCGCAGCATCGGCCCAGCGGCCAATCTTGCAAGCACACGGGTCGCAGCACGCTGCATCATCGCTGGCGTATACGCTTACTCGTCGAAGTGTGGCCGCTCGTGCGACTGCGGGACACTGGGTAACACTTGTTGGCAAACCAATTATACCTTGAAAATCGTCTGTCGAGGATAACAGCGCCTCCTGGAACTGCACCTTACAGGTAGGGCATAAATCTGGCTGTGGATGACCAGGAATATTTGCCATCTCCGGTTCAGCCGGTACGGGGTAAGCGGTTGTGATGCGGGGAGTGAGGGCTGTCTCTGAGCTTCTAGTCATTGCCTTCGTCCATGCGCCATCTACATCATCAATGTCGCAATCTTTCAACCCCATTTGTTGTCTGGCCATGTTGAGGATATTTTGCGCCATTGGGGAGCTCGAACGTTTCAAAATGCGTATATACTTGATGAACCGCTCCCACAGCCTGTAACGCTCCGTGAATAACGCCCAAGCAGCGACGACCAGTAACATATTATCGCCAAACAGGGGTACTTCCTTGTCATTCAAGGCGAGAACGCGGTGAGCAATCCCATCTGTCGTGGATGCAAGGAATGCGCAATGGAGATTGAATTCAGCGACACCCGCTGCGAATGCGTATTGGGCTGAAGAAAATCGATTGGACGATGCAATGTCATAAAGAACATCGTGGATATTGGCCAGCGCTACTGCGGTGAATACTCCTGTCCTGGTTTTCTTATAACATTTCTTGTCCTCATAGCCAGTGGCATTGTAAACGCCACAATCACCAATTATGGTGGCCACCCAGTCGGAGGGTGAAACATCGTCTGGGCCAAGATTTCCTCCAGGGGTACCTTGTGCAACCCAGGATTCCTGTGCCTTCCGGACATGAACCTGGACATCAAGACCAAGGAGGGCCGTCAAAGCTGCGCTCTGCATCCTCGTGCCAGCTTCAGAGATGCAACGTTTACCAACTTCCATGGCATTCGAAAGTGCTGGATAAAATGCTTTGTGTCGGTCAAGGTCGTAATCGATGGTGGAAAGAAGTACTAATGTATCGCTGTCGCGGAGATCCCCCCGCGAAATTGCTTTCCTCTGTGTACCAATCCACCCAAATGTAATGCTAGGAGGCATCGGAGGAAAATCTGCTTTCAACCAATTCTCTCGAATCTCCTCGTATTCACGGTTGAGGGTCCAGGCTGTGCCTCCAACGACCTTAGGTGGTATCTTGTCAAGCGAAAGGACATCCGGATTGTCAGAGATGGTCATGTGAAAGTAGGTAGCCGCCCGCGGCGCACCAGGCTGAATGCGCTCGTAGACCTTTATACATCTATCAATTTCTTCGAGGAATAGGGGATTTATCGAGACCGTGGGGTGAAGGGTCGATAAGGTCTGCCATCCAGCCAAGAAACCACGAGCGGCACATGCGTCTTGCACTATCTGTGTAGGATTCCTGTCGTTGGCGTTGCGATTGGTTGACGTGGTTTCAGCATCGAAAAGTGCGCCGCAAACAACATCTAAACCTGGAGTGGTGGCATTCTTGATTAGTTGGTCAATGGATTCCATCTTTAGCTGCTGCGAATTTGGGTACCGGCAATACAAGCTGTAAAGGCTATCACACCTTGTTAGACAGGACACGTCCTTTTATACTTTTCTTGAAAGGGTGTCGTGTAACGACGCCCTCACTAGATCTAAGTCACACAAGAGACAGGACAAGGCAATCTTCGTTGCGGGGAAATAAGAAAGATGTCGTAAATACATGTTCTCGTAATAATGAAAAGTACCTTACCTTCGTTGCGGGGAAATAAGAAAGATGTGCAACGAAGGTGGAGAATTAAGATTATAAGAAACTCTCGCGTGGGTAAAGGAATTAGGGAAGGAAGGATTAGGGTCGTCTACGTCAAAGATAGAGGATCATACGAGGAAAAGGAAGCGTTGTGAGGATGTCCGCGGGGGACATCCTTACATTTCTTCTTATCAACGTCTCGTTAACTGCGACAGCGACAGTGAGAACGAGGGAAGCATTTGGGTTAACCAAACTCTCCAAATTTCCCAAACCTTCGGAACCTTTGCGCCTACTGAGGTAACAATTCAACAAACAAGGGCTGAACCAGACTCGATGCTCCCAGTGCGGGATTTGGACCCACGAACCCACTTTCTAAGAATGTCTGACGTCCATTAAATTATCATTGGTGGATTCCGTAAACGCGATATAACCGAGATAGTCTTTGTCTGAGCGTCATTTCAAGATTCTTACAGCTATTTTCCCTGTGCGCGAAATGACGTATCCGCACACAACATTGATTAGTATCAATGCCGTTTCTACGCAACAAGAGAACCATATCCTGTCGTCCGTCATCTGTGCGATTGAACTGACGTTGACTGAGGGCGCAGTCCTTGTAAAATAATATCACACTCAATATCAACCCCTCGATGTAACATCCTGCCCTCCAGGGAAGGACGGAGCAAGGAAATTTTCAGCACGGGCCCCGGGCCAATGAGCATACAGTAGGTGGAGCGTTACTTATCCGCGTTTGTGAAATGTCTAGAGACTGTGAGATTTGAGCGCACAACGGCCCCTATGCAGTAAATATATAACTTCAAGTAGGATGTGAGAAAATGTAACCTTGCGATAATATCAACAAGGGTATAACTGAACAGTTTTGTTTGTATAAGCGATACGTACATGTAGAATCTCTACTCCCTGTGCTAAACATTTTTGTTTTGTGATTAAAAATATCAGCCGTTGGTATGCTTGAGACAACATTGTTGCCTTATTGATTGTCTTGCAGAGATCGGCTTTACTCGTTGGGGTATTTTACAATTCCAGATTCCATAAAAAACAATCTTGGTTATCCGCATGCGATTGGCAAAAGAGAAAACAAATACCTCTTTGGCCCTCAACTGCGTATTGTGTGCGCACGCGCCCGTGCCGACTGGGGCCATTTTAAATCCGTTGACGTGTGATGATACATTCACTTGTACAAGGTAAGGCGTTGGGGACTCGCAGGAGGTTATTGAGCCTGGCCCCTGAAGCAAAGATGTTCTAGGCACTGACTACGGGCCGAAACGGCATAGGTGGGCGTCACCAATTGATGTTGTAGAATCTAATACATTCTCTTGGAAATATATGAAATCAGAAAGAAAAAAAAACATGTTTGAAACCATCAGATGGAGGCTGTGGAATTTCAATCAGAACCCGCTTCAGCAGATTGAATTGGCGGGGTACTATTTGCCTTGTTAACTGCCTTGTGCATTTTATGGTTTCTAGTCACCAAATAAAGGATCTTAGATACTGGGGTACAAAAGAAGAAATGGATACCTGATAACTCCTCATCAATGTTGGTAATAGGACATGCAAAGATGTAACATTGTGACAACAAAGAACTTGTTGAAGTGGACCATTGCACCGCATGGCATGAACTCGTCCAAAATTCACTTCCATTTCTTTAAACTGTACCTGTACGGATGGCTTGGGGTGTCAAACGTTCCGGCACAGAATTTTCAAGCTTAAGGATCCAATATTCAGGGCCAATGCCCAACATGAGAGAATAAGAGTGTTTCAATCTTTGGCCAAGTCGACGCGATCTTTATAATTTTTTCCACTGACAAATCCAGCAGCTGACCAGGCATGCCAAAACAACCGAAATGGAGACTGTAGAAAGGCAAAATCCGTTTTTGTTGGCTGGCTTCGAATCCATAAAGTGCGTGATGAAGTCTCTTCAGAGATCCTGCCCAACGCCTGGTACGTAACCTGTTTGAAGAACTTTCTGCATTTTGAAGATCTATGTGCATTGTTGATGGCATGAACGTGATGAATTACAAGCGAAGAGAACTCCGTATCGCCAGAGGAAGGTCAATGAGCACCGAAAACGGGGCTTAGACACCCAATGATGCCAGACCGTCCAAAGTCGATGAGCAACGTCATGAGGTGCGACAGGGCGCCAATCTCATGCAGGAAACTGGAGCCTTGGCGCGAAATGGATGGATTGTACAACGCATTTGGAGCGTGGAGAAGCATATCGAAAGAAGTGGATAGAACCTGAAGAGTGCAGAACAATAATCAGTATTCGAGTTTCAGGGTGAAATGTAGGATTAATCGTTCAGGAGGGAAGGAAACGAAGGAAGTCAATGCAACTCGCCTTGTTAACCGCGCGTCCTCCTCGCCTAGGCCCTTCTCGAAGATTGCCCCACGCATACCCTCGATGGCATCGCCTCAGACTGTATGTACATGCCTTGTTCTAAATGAACGCCTCCAGTTCATGCTGCTCGGGGTACTTGTGAGGGTGCAGAGAGGGATTAGCCGTCTGTGCTACGCGGAAATTTGGCGCTTGATGTTGTCAAAAGGGAGTAGAAGATTAAACGGCGGAATGTCCAGGTCTGCAGAGTTTAGCGTCAGATAAAGTAAATAACAAACGAAGGCAGGGACAACATAAGATGGACATACTGAAGCCTTGTACTCACTCTCAACGATTCGAACCAAGCAAGACTAGACTGACGTCGGCATGGCAGAAGAAGAGGGCGATTGGAGATCCCGGCGAAACTCCTTGGCCGCTCGGGCTGCGACGTTGTTGGTCTGATTTGCCTTGGCTGTCTCCACGCCGCATCTTTTGCCACACCAGGAGATTGTTTGACATGTCATCTTCTTGTACCGTCTTCCATAGGTAAAATCACAGGTAAATCTTGACCCCTGGTATAGCTTGGCGAGGAAGATTTCTTAAGAAGGAATCGCTTATCGGCGCATTGGAGGCAACTGAAGGCTGAAGCTGCTGGTGAACGTGGTGCCAGTAGCATAGAACAGGGTAATGCACAATGTCCAGGTCTGCAATGTTTATGCAACGTCAAAAAAAGTAAATTACTGTAATAAAGCAGGAGAAACCAAACAATGGGGAGGACAACGAAAGTTGTAGCAATCAAGGGGGGGAAACGCGAGTAAAGGCGCCCATACGTACTTGTAGAAGGACGTTCCACAAGTTCTAAGGAAGACACGGAGAGAACGGTTAACAACTCGATACCACCACCACATTCAGACTGCGCATCCTCCTAACTAATGCGCAGGACTCGAGCTCCAGGGACAGAATATGCGCGTTTGACAGCTTGGTGTTGGCATACAAGACTGGAATTCATACTGAGAATGGAAATGACGCTGAAAGTAGAGGTATGCAATGAAAACCGAGCTTCAGGTTCTAGAGCATAGAGCGTATCGTGCTGGCTGGCGTAGAAGCGGAATGTAAGGATCTGCGATGAGCACAACACGAAAAGAAAAAGTTGAGTGACCAGTGAAATAGAAAGTCCGTGAGCGCACGTCTCAATCATATTTTTAGGGCGAGACTCAGAGTTATCAAATGGGCAATCCATACGCTCAGATATTGACCTGCAAACGTTTCTTCAAACCTATTTACATTGAGGAACACATTTCTTGAGAAGATTTCAACTTTATCCAACGTATACGAGTATTTATATGCTTGCCCGACTGCACAATCAAATTACCAGAAGGGATATTTATGACAGTTATCAAGACTTTGTTCACTTCAATCGTGAATGCCGCCCTCAGTGTAAAAATGGCATGCATCTTGGGTCAACGGGACATGCGGCTCGCAATATTCTTCCGCGACAGGGGTAATTTTCACCAAAGTCCCGGAGAGCTACAACGCTTGTTGAGCGATACACAAACTCAAAACGTGCAACATACATCGTAGTTGCATACGAATGAAAATTGAGAGCACGAATAGCTAAGATTGGAATCAAGTTTGAGTCTATTATTTCAGTGGCACACTTGTCTTCAAAGACGCACCTGCATCGACCGCTAGACTGCTCATCGAGGTTGTAGACGCCATCTATGCATGATGGACAAGTTGGGCAATAGGCATAGACATATGGTACGAATAAAAGAAGTGAAACAAAGCTAGAGATCGATTTCATTGTTGAATTGTGAACTTGATGAGCAATGGCAGACGCAGTTGAAGGATGGGGACTGTCATACAGCAGCATAAGAAGGTAAACGTGTCGCGGATGATTCTCAGAGTGGATAGTCTTACGATGCATGGAGCAACAAGTCTTCCATTACCACATAATCTTTACAAATTGTGTGCTTCTTCAGCTCCTGCGCAGCAAATGTAAGGGCAATAGGACGTCGAAAGGTTGACATCTCAAATAGCTACCAAAGATTGAAGGTTATATTCAGCACCAGTCAAGAGGTGGGGTCAATAATTGGTAAAACGTGCTTCGAAATTTGAACTCCATCCACATTAGCAAAGAGACTAGGACTGATAACTCCAGTTTTATTTCCCTTGGTCAAGATGTCGCCATTCTTGGAACGGTAAAAAACTAGCCCCGCGTCCATAGCATCGCGAAGGTCGATGGAGATGAAAACGTGTGCGCCAGAAGCAGATCTTGAGCTGTTTTCTATAAAGGGAGAAAATATATCGCTGGCTAAGGCTATATATTTTTCTCCCGTGGTCGATATCCCTTGTTGTGCTGTAGTTCGTAAATCATAAAAAAGTAGCAAGCAACATTTTGACGTGGAAACACACATATGAGTTCCCAATCCTCTAAAGAAGTAGCATAGATAGCCGTCGGATAAAGTCTTGTTGAGTCTTTCGACATCCGCTGTAAATTTAACCCAACCTCCTGCAAATACGTGAGCATATAAGAGGATGGAACATAAATTCCATACCACTTGTCGTAACGGATTTGTAGTACGTATCCACCAATAGTCCCAAGGTGTAGCAGACCCTTGGCCAGCTTGAGGTTCATAAATGAGGTGAAAACGTTGACCCGGCCGTCTCACTATTTTCTCTAACGCAAGAGAATCCACGTTGCACAGAAGAGGGTGCGTGAGCTGTGGCAAATCAATATCATCTCAAAAATCGGAACAGAACCACTGACGACTTCTTTGACGGGAACGTAACCATCGGCGCGCTTTACAAACTCATTTTGAAGCAGCCAAAAAATTGTTTTTGAAATTCTCACTGCCCTCGCATCCCAGTGGAAGCGTGTTGATATTCTTGTGGATTGTGTGGTAAGTTGTCTCGACAGAAGGACTCGCCAGCCAGATCTCATGCAGTGGCAGATGAGATTCATAGAGTATTCGGTGACTAACTTATCCGACTCATTGACAAGGTGGTGTTTGATGAAGATGTAGCTAAGTATACTTGTTTGCACACGACCACAACCGACCGAAACCAACTGTTGCATTGATTTGACTAACTACATAAAGGCAAGGATCACCATACATGCTTTCAACCGTATCCTTCCCCCGCGATGCCTGAAGATATGTCCTGGAAGTATCTATCTTCAGCAAGCTCGCACATATCTACGGTTAAATCATATCTCGCTCAGCATGATTTGAAAGGGCAACTTGCGAAGTCAATACGAGGAACAGAAGATAAACCAGGCTGGAAAGCGTGGGCTGGACAGAAAATTAAGTTGAGAAAAAATGGCGACGAGGTGCATGATGTGAGTACGGAAGTGGTCAATCTGTTTCCAGGTTGGGCAGCACGCCGATATCCGAAGGAGCAATTACACAAACTCGACAGTGAGTTTCTGCTGAAATATGAAGATATGAACTCACTTTTAATATTACAGCGTCATCGCCTATACCTTTCGAGGTAGAAGCCTTTGTTTCTGGCTTTGCAATCAGTCACCGTTCACCAGAGAATGCTAGTCGATCCCAGCGTGCTTTCATTCGTCTCGCGAAAGGTAAGCTACGCTTAAAGAATGTTAGCACCCTGTCGTAAATAAGCTCGTTTACAATTTAGGATTTGCTTCACTCCCAAAGCTCGTTGGAGATGCAAATGACGACAGGTCTAGTTCGGTGGCAAATATGGGATTGACACCTTCAACCGAGGAGCTACTTGCTCAAGTTCATCTGCCACCCAGACCGACCGAAATCACCGAAGATTACGAGCTTGCAGCTCTGGAGCACCAATTGGAACGCGCCAAGTTGAGCGAGGAGTCGTCTGAAGATACACCACATTCGCCACAGTCTTCTAGATCATCCTCCTACTCTGCATCATCCACCTCTTCATCCGTCCCTCCGCCCCTCCCAAAGAGGCCTCACTTACTTGAGTCAAATCAGACCCCAACTGAGGTTCTCCGAAGGCTCCACGCCAATCTTGAGTCACGTCTTCAACCCTTCTGGTCATCGGTCTTACCGAACCGCACTATCCGCCTTCAGCTTTTCGCTTCTCCACATCAAAATCCGTCTACGCCATCTCCTGAGATCGAGACAGGGCCACTAGCTTCCCAGGAAGTTACAACAGCGGCTGATGGAAGCTTCCAGGCGCGTTTTAGAATTAATTGGGAAGATTTATGCCACCACCCCACTGCCCTCCATATAGCCTTTGGGGAATCCATTCAAGAGCATGACCTCTTACTGCAGGCCCAGTTGTTACCACCCCAAAAAACACCTCCTTATTCAACGTCGCATACAACATATGGCGACGAAGTCTACAAATTCAGGGACCGGTACCTGGTAGAATCTCAAACTGAAAATCCAACAAGCCTGATGTCTATTCCCATAACACATTGTCCCTTGCGGGTCATCTCGGACATCGATGACACGATAAAGATGTCCAATATTCTAAGCGGTGCTCGGGCTGTTTTCCATAATGTGTTTGTCAAAGAACTCAAAGATAATGTTATACCTGGAATGGGCGAATGGTACACGGCGATGTGGAAAAGAGGCGTTAGGTTTCACTACGTGGTGCGCAACTTTCTATGGAAAAGGCGTCCCTCCATAATAATTTTTTAGTCAAATGGCCCATTTGAGATCTTACCCATTTTGAACGAGTTTTTTCAGATCTCTCAGCTTCCTCCTGGTAAGTAACCCTACTCTTCTGTCCTGGCCTTACAACTTATGTCCTCAATAATAGGTTCCATAAAACTCAAGTCTTATGCTGGTCGTTCTCTGTTCAATGGTCTCTTGTCTGCCCCAGCAACCCGCAAGCGTGCTGGGGTTCTAGAAATCTTGGATTCCTTTCCAGATTCACGCTTTATTCTTATCGGTGATACCGGTGAGCAGGATCTTGAACTATATGCTGAGTGCGTATTGCAATTCTTCATATTTGAACTCAAAAGCTCATTCATTTCTTTCCCAGCCTCGCCAGAGAGCGCCCAGATAATGTTCTGGGAGTCTTTGTACGCGACGTGGATACTGGTGACGTTCTTGAAGATCCAACTGGATGGAAGGCTATGGGCGCTGCTGGGACTAGGTCGAACTCTGCACCACTCATATCGCGCAGTGATAGCAGCAACCTTGACGTGGACGAAACGCCCAAGCCAAAGAGGAACTTTTCAGACATCTGGAGTGCACGTACCTTGAAGAAACAGGCGACCCCATCTTCCTTGAATCCAGGCGCAATATCTGTGTCGTCGTCAACAGCTCCAGATTATTTTTCTTCTGCAACCTTTGTTTCGGAGCCCAACGCTTGGGCACAACACGTCGATTCAGATACGACAATCATACACAAGTCGATTGGACAGCATAGTGCCTCTCCTATCCCCCTAACCCCTTCAAGTTCGAGCTCCTCATCTCAATATATCAATTTTCCACCTGGCCCTGTGCCTTCTCCGTCGCTTCATCCATCCTCTGTGTCATTTAGATCCACTCAAACAGGCTCATCAACTTCTTCGTCTTCATCTGTGAAACAGGCGAATATGACGGACACAGAGAAACGGAGGTATGAATTGCAACGACGGGTGTACAGAGCAAGAACCCAGATGCCGAGCCATGTGGTATTGCGGGTGTTTAGAGAACCAGGCGATTGCGTGGAGATAACACATATTTTGGATAGACAAGCGGGAAAAAAATTCTAAATACTTGTACAACACTGAGGTACTGTATATCATTCAACTCTAATTCTATTTGTGGCCTTACAACCGATGTATCTCATTCTCGTGATTTTAACCTCACGTCTCTATTTTGTTATGCAATATAAAGGTAGCCCCCATCTGTCTAGAATGCGAATCATCCAACGGAAAAACGACTTCTACGGCGTATCCTAGACCCCCAGATATACAAAACCTTGAGATGATGAATTAATCAAAGCCGACGCCTTGGGATGAAGAAAATTTACCACTGGTATGGGCATCATTGCCGCAGCTGAGCAAGCAAAAATTGTATTGGCCCAAGTATAGCCTAAGGCATGGAATAATTTGTCCGTGAAGAGTGGGAAAATGGCGGCCATGATGTTTCCTAATAATGGAACATTCGTCATGATCATGAATTAGCAAGTAGAGATCACGAACGGAAAAGACTCTGTCCAGCCAACGCGGAAGATGCGTATGTTCCATAACTGAGAGAGAAGTGTTATGGTATGGACCTGTAATTCGTCGGAAACATACCAGTCAGCGAGGTAGGCGAAAACTGCTAGGTAAATTGTAAAAGTTGCCCAGATATATATCTAATCATCAACATTTATCAGATTACATTTAAAGCTATATTCAAGGCTACCCACAGTAAGTGCTATCGCAAGTGTGATCCAACTGTTTTCTGGCGTGGATGTCCATGCGTATAGAAACATTGAAGCTGGAAACAAAATGGCGGCTAAGAACGAGAAATATAAACGAGCTTCAGGTCCCTTTGTTGAGACATATTTTCTTTGAAATCGAAGAACTCAGAATGCAAGAGTTTCAGGAACATCAAGTTTACTGACTGATAGAGTTTTTCCTGCACGATATTAGTAAAAAATCCAAGCATGCTTCCGAGCCTATACAGAAATTAGTCTTAGTGTATGGATATGTATCATATACGTACAGCATAGTAATGAAAATGGTACCCACTTGTCCGGTATTGAAACCATGAAGTGTTTTGAACACACCAGGTATAGATCTTTAGATAAAGAATTTAAGCCTTAGACTTGACATTGGACAGATGGTGGAAAATACGAACTCGATCATGCAGTAATAAACACCCCAAGCAAAACCAATCCACAGCTAATTCTGGTGGTCAAAAGCAATATTCCTGTATTAGGTTATCCACGTACACTGAAAGCCATGACAATAGGCTCGGTGAATAGAAGTTCTGTTTGGCTTACATGAAGGGGTTTACAAAAGATAGATGTATTGAAATGACTTACGGAGTGGACGCATGCATGACTGCCATAGGAGATTTTTGTGACTGGAAGCGATGAGTTCCGATGCGGCTATATATCGATTATCTCCCGTAGTCTTCCTCAGCTTTTGCGCTCGCTTGCGGAGAATAACAGAACTTCGTGTTTCGTTCAAGAAAATTATAAAGATAACAAAATATATCCCCCCGATGCTGTAGTGTCATTGAGCCTGCAGCATATTATAATAACTAAGTGCTCACATCAGGTGTATCCATTGGATCCACCGCCAGCCCAGATGGGCATTCATTTCAATCCATCCAGCAGCTACGGCTCCGAGACTATTTCCAGAGAAAGCCAAAAATGAGAACACTGCCATGGGAAGGCCTCTCCTGAAATCATAACGCTCGTTGCATTAGATATCGAGATATTTTGTCAAAATCTTACTCAGAAGTAGACCAGATATCTGTAATCGTCCCAGCCACCATAGTCGCTCCAGTGGAGCCAAAAGCTCCTTGCAAAAGACGACCGATAGCAACAGCTTGAATATTAGTCGATCTGGCAATCTCAGATTAAATTTGACACCTTTTTTTCTCCAAGACTCACAAAGCGATCATTAAGTGCATCAAGAGAAAACCAACGATAGATATGAGATACAAAGGCAGCCTTCCAAACTCTTCGCTAAGCGAAGATGTCACCAGTGGGGGCAGTCCAAACCCAAGTGCGTACATGCTCAAACCAAGCGTTGCCTGAAGATTGGAGCAGTTGAGATCTTTGATCATCGAGGGAGAACCCATATTATACGAGGTAGCGCTAGCAGCTAGTAGCTACATGTTAGTTCAAGGTGAAAAAAAAAACAAATAGTGGGCAGACTTACAGACAAGAACTGTGAAGAAACATGCTAAACTTGTTATGATCCATTTTCTTTGCTTCGAGAAGTTGACAGGATTAGAATCGTCGTCGGTGTCAAAATCTACCTGGTATCAATTTAAATGACAATAAAAGATTACAGGACAAATCCAAAATTCACGAGATGTTCTTCAGCACTTGTAAACTTCATACTAGTTTGAATTGTCGAAGAGGGAGATACAGTCATTTTCGATACCCGCTTTGTTATCGATTAGAGTTTGTATGAAAATTAGATTCTTGATCAGGCATGAGCAGTACTGACCTTCTAGAAATTGCGGGTCAAACTTTTTTTCTTTGAAGTCAGCCCTGAGAGACGTCCAAGAATGTTTGAATACCAAACATTTGAGGCATTTATATATATATTCTGAGGATCCCAGACGTAAACGGTGTTGCATATAGGAATCCGACCATCAGGGGGACTTTATGCCGTGGCTTAGTTAGCATTTAGAAGTTGAGGAAACCATACGGCGTATTCCCAGAGAGTTCGGAATGCTAGCGAAAAAGAGCCTCTCGGAAAGAATACGGAATGACGAGCAAGTTACTTCTTGTCCTTGTATTTAAAAAAAGATCATTGATCAAGGGGTTAATTCGTTCAAAGTAAGATCCCGACCAACCGGGCCACGGATGGTTTGGCTGAAATTGAGACACTATCCATTTGTCCTGCTAGTAATGCATTGGCCTAAATATAAAGCGTAAGTAGATGTAACTGCTGTAGACAGCTGTATTATTTCTGGCTCATTCCGAACCTGCTTCTTTTTCATTTGGGCTTTCTTTTCAAACCCTATGTTTTGCATAGGGTGGGCAAACTTTGGTATCTGGAAATTTTCTTGCCATCGTGGTCAGTCGCAAAAATCCGGCTATGAAGTCAACCTCCGGCCGAAAGAATCAAATAGTACACCAGGCCCGCAAAAAGTCCTGTAAAAATCGAGCTGGAAGCTGACACGATGGTTTATGAACGGCCGAGTTATCACCCTAGTTAAATGTTTAGGCCGAACACTATAGTCTATAGACACTCGCACGTAATTACTGTCACCTGACATTTCAACGAGGCATCGTTCTTGTACGGGTTCATACATATATACGAGCGCTGTCGAGTATATGGAAATCGATTAAAACATGTCTGATTATAGTGAGAAGACTGAGATGATAATGAAGGAAAGAACAGGGCGTTGAATTGACTGAGGTATAGATCTAAGATATTACGATCGAGAAGTAGACCATCCATTTCTATTCGAATGGGACGCGCGTTGTTCAAGTTATAAACAAAGAAAGCAAAGAGAGGCGTGGTTTATCACAATTCTGCACAGCCGGGCACGACAGAGCCCACTGCTTATCCGTATGGAAAGATGCACCATAATGATTTCGACATTTATCTTCCTTTATGAGCCGACCATCAGGGTATGTTAAAGCCACTACCTATCAACAAGCTCTGCCCATTTTTTCGAGCGAGGTGTAATAGATATAGGGAATGTGATAGGCCTCCTATTAAAATACTCATTGTTAACCTGAATGCGAACGTTAAAGACAATCAAAGAAACCCGCCTGATAAATCCATCGTAGAATTTTAGCTCCAGTACTCGACCCGTGGGTGTAGGCTTTGGCGTCATGTTAAAGCACGCGATAACCGACGAGATGGTTATGAATAGCGCTGCTTCTGCGAATTGTCGACCAGGGCAGGATCTTGTGGCAGGAAATGTCCGTTAGATAAGAGTTAAGCAGCAGCTCGCAAACAATATACCTTCTCCCAAAACCCCAAGCAAAATTCAAAACCTCTCGGCATCGGGCGCCTTCGTCGCCTAAGAAACGTTCAGGCTTGAAGGTATCGGGATCAGCAAAGATCTCGGGATCACGGAAGATCAGCCTATATAAACTCATTAATTATTTCGTTCTGTAACATTGCGAACCCAGAACGTACCATAGATTGGCACAAATCATCGAACCTTTGGGGATAAGCATCCCGTTATAGATATCGTCTTTGGCTACACCATGCGGCAGACCTACGACCAATGCCACGACAATGAGCACAATGCCCGTTTCTTGCAAGAAGAGCTCACCGAGCGGGGTAACAGTGTTATACCTCAAAACCTCCAAAATAATCGCATTGATATATGGAAGCCTTTCCCAATCATCAAACGTAGGTAGCCTCTCTCTCTCAGTGACACGATCTATTTCTTCTTGTGCTCGCTGCATGACGAGTGGGTGCAGTGACATCAGAGCAAAGAAAGAACGCAGGGTGCAACTTGTCTTCGAAGCAGTAGAGGTCAGTTTGACGTAAAGAAGAAATTGGAAGTCTCACAGAGTCCGTAGCAGCGCCGTACATAACTGATGCGCAATCCATGATGAGTTCTTCCTTCTGCTTAGCTTCATAAGGAGAGAGAGAAGCCTCGGAGGCGATATCGTCGAGGGAGGTAGACACGAAACAAGGGACAGCAGTACCGTCATCCTTTTGGAATTGAGAGAATTGGACGAAATTAGCTCACAGCTAGAGCTAGTGGAAAATGAGGACAACGCACGATCTTTTGTTTGGTACGCATGAAGGGATCAACTCTGCATGTGGTGAAGACCTGCTTGATCTCGTCCAAAATCTTTTTGAGGCCCGAAAGTGACAAGAAAGTCGGCCAGTTTTTTACTAATTACTTGAGTATCATCTGCGTGGCTTCTAGGCTGCAACGAGGACAATACTTACAGTTAGGACTTATTTCAACCAAGAATGCTATCAGTCCGTTAAGTTGCTCGGATTGCTTGAACGATCGCTCCATTTCGTGGACAATGGGATCATCAGCGCCAGATACGCGATAGCCATACGTTCCCAATAAGATAGAGCTAGAGGTATGTCTATGACGGAATTATCGGGCATCGACAAAATGTTAAGGGAGTGACAAACTGCTTGATATGATCCTCGAGATCATCAGGCCTTCTCAAAAGGTTCGCGACCAGAACGCGGGACTCTTCTTGTTGATGATATCGATGTTTGACTGATGCCGGGCCGGAGAAATACCGTTGGACGGTGGTTCGCCGGATTCGTTGCCCTTCGCCAGAAATGTAGGTGAGCACCCAGTCTAGGCCACAGCTATTACAACGCTGTATTTGTGAGTGTGCTCGAAAAATGCGAAAAAACGTTTAGCTTACAGTTCTTTCATGGACGTTAGGGGTCTATTAGAATAAATCCCTGATCTTTCGTCCATCAAGTCTCGAACGACCCTCAATGAATTCAGCACGATCATGGGCGTTCCCAGTATATTGAGATACGTGATAGGACCTGGTGAAATGAACTAAAGTGTTTTAGTCAAAAAGTTTCTCAAAAGCTCGCACCGTATTTTTCCGCCCAAGCCTCGTATATAGGCCATTCATCCTTTAGTGGAAGCTGGAACATATTCCCAACCAAAGGAAGTGGACGCGGACCAGGCGGAAGTGGTGTTCCTCCTCTCTTCCTTGAGAGAAGAGAGACCATCCACACCCCGACAAGAGCGAAGATAACCCCGTCCGTGCTAGTGAGAAACGGCAGAAATGTCGAGATACTTGTTGGCATCGTTCAGAGAGAACTTTGAGTGGGGAGCAGCAGAAAGGGTGAGGCAACGTTGAAGCGCAAATGGGAAGCCAATTTTTTGACTTGCCGCCCTACGCCATGTGCCCAGCGGAACAGATCTAGAGTCATTCGATGGATTTCGATCAACCTCCGTCGTGGGAACTTCCCGTGCGCGCCCATCATTGAAGCATATCATCAACCTTTTTTCCCGTATAGCATTGCGCGCCGACGGATTGAGATGTAGTCCTCGGATGCAACCCAAATGTACTGGGCATTTATCACTTGTCCTTAACCATAGCTCATGGAAAGCATGTCGCAGGCGCCGTCTAAGGAGGCAACAGAAAATGAAGCCTTTGTGGCTAAGGCTCCAGCTAAGGGCACGCGGTTCTGGCTAGCTATGCTCTGTATCATGTTGTCTACTTTTTTAGCGGCTTTCGATACAGTGAGTCGAACTACCTCGGAGACATGTCGCTTTTCCCTCACCTAGATATATAGACATCTGTTGCAACGGCCCTCCCCACAATCGTGGCTGACTTGCACGGTACTGAGTTTGTCTGGATAGGATCCGGATACACACTTGCGTCGGTCGCTGCAATTCCTATGTCTTCGCACTTGGCCAACATATTCGGTCGACGACCTATCTTGTTGACTTGCATCTTGCTTTTCGCTCTTGGAAGTGCATTGTGTGGAGGTGCTCAGTCAATGAACATGCTCATCGGTGGTCGTGGTGAGTTTTGCGTCCTAAAATAACAATCTCATCTGAAATTTGTTAGCTGTTCAGGGCGCCGGAGCAGGCGGTATTCTCGCACTAACAGAGATTATCCTTTCTGATCTCGTTCCGCTTCACGAACGAGGAATGTATCAGGGTATGCTTGGTTCGGTCTGGTCTGTTGCATGTACATTGGGCCCACCCGTCGTGGGTACTTCATGTCACTACTTGTTCATTTCTCCTGACGGCGCTGCACAGGGAGGGGCCTTCGCTTCAAGGAAAGACTGGACGTGGAGAGGGCTATTCTGTAAAACCCTTCTAAGCTATTTTTTGCACTCTTTCTCCTAAACCGGTACTGCAGATTTGAATCTCCCGCTCACCGGCATTGCATTTGGCGCCTGTATTTTCTGCTTGAATCTCAGGGTTCCCAAAAGCAACCTGTCCCAGAAACTAGCAAGAATCGACTGGATGTGAGTACCCTAATTTTATATCTTATGGCCCAAGACTCATAACCCGTTCAGCGGAAATCTGATCATAGTCGCCTCGACAACTTCCGTACTCTTGGGGTTGACATGGGGAGGCATACGATTCCCCTGGTCTTCGGCCAGGGTCCTGGTTCCTCTCATCCTTGGCCTTGCGGGTATAGCATCTTTCGTTGTATACGAAGCCTTCGTGCCAGTCGAACCCACTGTGCCGATTAGGCTTCTCAAAAATCGGACAAGCGTTAGCGGGTAAGCAATCAGTTTATCCGACCATTTCCTCACTTAACGCATAACAGGTACATTGCTACAGCTGTCCACGGAATATTGGTAGCCACAGCCTTTTGTGAGTTAACTTGAATTTTTAGTACTCCTGAATCGCTGACTCGCCATCCACAGTCTACCTCCCGGTCTATTTCCAAGCCTGTAAAGGCCACTCACCCGTCCGCAGTGGTGTCGACCTTCTTCCATACAGTTTCTCTGTTGCACCAGCTGCAATATTCATAGGAGCAACAACCTCCCAGTTTCAGCGCTATCGCCCACAGAATGTTCTTTCATGGGGCTTCGTCCTCGTCGGATTAGGGTTGCAAACCACTCTTCATGCGGATAGCGCAGTGAGGAACTGGGTTGGATTCGAATTTATAGCAGGGATTGGATTTGGGATGCTGGTTCGTCTATATCTACAGAGTACCTGGGAGAGCTTTAACGGAGGCTACCATGCAGTACGTGGTGACGACCTTCCCTATCCTGGCTCCTCTTCCAGTGAGCGATAATGGAAGCGCATTGGGACTATTCATCTTCATCCGGTCGTTCTTCTCGGTAAGTTTTCTTTTCCGCTCTTTATTCATTTCAGAAGATGCTGACGCGCTCTATACAGGCGTGGGGGTTAACTATAGGCTCGACGGTTCTCGAAAATCAACTCAAGGTAAAACTTCCGGAGGCATTCATTCAATCGTTACCCCAGGGACTGGAATTATCTTACGGGGCCATTCCTCGAATATCGACACTCGCAGAACCTTTGAGGAGTCAAGTGCGAGATGCATTTTCGGGCTCCTTGGTGGTGCTGTGGCAGGTCCTGCTGGGGATATCTGCCTTGGGGTTATTGAGTACATTGTTGATGAAAGAGGTGCCGATGCAGACGGTATCGGATGAGCGGTACGGCTTGGATGAGCAGGCCAAAGGAGATGCCACAGGGGAGACTGATATCGCCACTGCCAATTCTGCGTAGTATGATGCTGTTGAATAGATTCTCCATGGCCTCCAGTTCAGGAATCAATATACGCCCTGCAGATATGTGGAGAAGTTTACAAGCCTTTCCCGCACCTGTAGGGCGGTCGTTCTTCTTTAGGGACCTTGCTGATGAATACTCTATTCGACATCCATCCATCCTTCTGGAAGATCTCACTCACTGTACATTTAACAGCAAACGGCCAAATTGATAGGTCAGGGGCTGTTTTACTGTGGCGTCTGGCATAGCTCGGCCCCTCATTATACTCGCGCTGACTTGTCTGCAAAAGGAGTGTTTAGAGGCAATTTTTTGGGTGTACGCTTTAGCACCAGTTCAATTTATTTCACTGTTGATGATACAAGTATCTAAATTTGTGGTGATATACAAATCGACTGATGTAAGATCTATGTAATCGATCTAATCATTTGCCTATTAAGGAATCAATGTGGGTTGAAAGGATTTTCAGCTTCCTCAGTTTCCAGTAAATATGTCACAGCCAATAGGTCAGTTCCTCGTGTATTTCCGCAGGAAAGGCGTTGATGAAATTCCCTAGCCCTTCTATCAGTTTATGATAAGACTGATCTATTAGATCTTGCTAAAGGGCTCCAGGAGACTGGGATTCGTTTACTTGGATCAGGCGGTACTGCTAAGAAGATCAGAGAAGCAGGCATTCCAATCGAGTATGTATTTGTATTATTGATACACATATTATATTTACACAGGCTTTCAGAGATGTCGCTGACATCACAAAAGCACCGGAAATGCTCGGTGGTCGAGTTAAAACCTTGCATCCCGCCGTCCATGGTGGTAAGTAAGAGGGTACACACATAAGCTTCCCTTTACAAAATAATTAGGCATTCTTGCGCGCTCAACGGCCTCGGATGAGGAGGATTTGAAGACTCAAGGGATTTCTCCCATTTCCATCGTCGTCTGCAACCTTTACCCGTTCACCTCGACTATATCTAAACCCAACTGTACCCTTGCCGATGCGGTTGAAGAAATTGATATCGGAGGTGTTACGCTTCTTCGTGCTGCAGCCAAAAACCATGAGCGCGTTTCCGTTCTCTCAGACCCCTCCGATTATAAGGATTTCCTAGAAGCCTTAACCAAGGGTAAAGGAGACGTCGGTCAGAAATTGAGGAGCAATCTGGCACTCAAAGCTTTTGAAATGACAGCAAAATATGATGAAGATATCAGCGGATATTTCAGAGAACAGTATGCTGCTGCCGATCTGTCGGCAGAGCAATTGGCTGGTCCTGTGCAGAGAATGGCCTTGCGGTACGGCGCAAACCCTCATCAAAAGCCTGCACAGGCCTTTGTAACGGAAGGAAAGCTTCCTTTTAAAGGTAAGATTATGACACTTGCATGTTGAGAATGTTTCAGCTGACCAAAATGAAAGCATTATGTGGATCGCCCGGATATATAAACCTTTTAGATGCTCTGAACTCTTATGCTCTCGTGAAAGAATTGCATGAAGCACTTGGTATTCCCGCTGCTGCATCTTTTAAGCACGTATCACCTGCTGGCGCTGCGGTTGGAGTTGAACTGGATGAGACTGAGAAGCAAGTATATGGTGTTGATGATTTAAAAGAAGCCCTCACGCCTCTAGCTTGTGCCTATGCTCGTGCCCGCGGTAAGCCCTCCATTAAAATCATATATATTGGACATGTCGAATATATTGATAGGCGCCGACCGTATGTCATCCTTCGGAGACTTTGTCGCACTCTCTGCCCCTTGCGATCTTGCAACCGCGCGGATTATCTCGCGCGAAGTTTCTGACGGTATAATTGCTCCAGGGTACTCAGAGGAAGCTCTTGATGTTCTTAGGAAGAAAAAAGGAGGAAAATATTGTGTTCTTGAGGTATGTATTCTTACCCATTTTCCACGATCAAAATAATTATCAAAAATAGATCGATCCAAGCTACACACCTCCTGACGTTGAGACCAAACAAGTGTTCGGCGTTTCTCTTCAACAAAAGAGAAACAACTGCAAGATCGATGCTAAATTGTTCGAAAATGTCGTCACTAAAAATAAAGAGGTGCGTGTAACAGGGCATAATGAAAACGACTTATTATGACAATCGTCGGCTATAGCTTCCTTCTTCTGCCGTAACCGATTTGATAGTAGCTACCCTGGCGCTCAAGTATACACAGTCCAACAGCGTGGCCTATGCGTTCCACGGTTCACTTATCGGCATTGGTGCTGGCCAACAATCTCGCATCCATTGCACGCGCCTAGCAGGAAGCAAGGCTGACTTGTGGTGGTTGCGTCATCATCCGCGTGTCCTTGCGCTTCCATTCAAGAAAGGCGTCAAGCGGGCGGAAAAGGCAAATGCCATCGATCTATATGTAAGTGGTGAAGAACTTGAAGGTGGCGAGAAAGAGCACTGGGAGAGTCTTTTCGAAGGCCCAGTGGAAGCATTCAACGCCAGCGAGAGGAAAGATTGGGCCAAATCACTTATTGGCGTGGCATGTTCCAGCGATGCTTTCTTCCCTTTCCCCGACAATGTTCACCGTGCAAGAAAGAGTGGTGTCAAATACCTTGCTGCTCCAAGCGGAAGCGTGATGGACGAGGAATGTATCAAGGCTGCGGATGAGCATGATATAGTATTTGCGCATACATCACTGCGACTTTTCCATCATTAACCAAGGGAAAAAGTAAAATTAAAATGGTTTCTTGTATACTTCTCACATTTTACTCTGTACCTGCTCTATTACTTTGCAAAGTCTCCCTTTCCGCTAAGAGATCCTTTCCCCACTCTGATACCTCTGAGTGACGCAGCAATGGGATGCTACTATCGAAGAAAGGTTGTAGTGTTGTAGCATCATTGTTTCGCTCGTATTCAAAGGCTAAGTACGATTAGCAGATAATTGCAATGCTGAAAGAGCCTAAACAAGACATACCTTGCGATGCCATCTCAAAGCGGTCAAGATCTTAAAATATGAGTTTGTTAAAATAAAAAATAAAAAGTTTAGTTCAGACTTGACATACCTTTTACAAATTTGGCCTCAGCAGTGTGGCCTTCTTCGTACTCCTGAAAGAGTGATAGGGTCTTCACTTTGTGTAAAACTGTAGCAAGGATTTCTCCACTTACCTTCCACAGAGAATTAATTCTCTGCGCAGCAGGACTATCATGTAACATGACATGTATAAAGTTGTGCATTGCCTCCTAGATGATCAATGTATTTCGTTGGCAGAATAACAAGGAATGATAGGCACAGCTTCAAGTTTGTGCTTTTCGTCTTTACTGAATCCTTCTCTAGGGGCAATATCACCAACTAATGAATGCTCAGATGGAGTTTGTCTGAAGCAGAATGATGATCGATGACCCTTACCATGCGCTTCAGCGAGGTCATGAACCAGGCACATCATTACGCATCTGTCCCGCCAGTCAGAGCTTCGTGTCAAATAAGATGCATAACTTACTTGGACACGTCCAGATTGGTATCAGAGGTTAACATTGCAAGGATTGCCATCCTATACATATGATCTGAGATACTAAGCTTTAAATATTGATATTCGCATTCCCCATGTGTCTTTCTTTGTAAGTACCTTTCAGGATTCGGAATCTACAGGTCTCTATATCAATATCCGTCCCAAGAGGACTCATGTGGCATGTCCTGGACAGACCTGGTGGTTGACCCATCCGGTACGCTTCTGTGTCTTCGCAACCTATCAACATGCGAATACGGGAAGGTCTTCGAACCGCACCTTCAACCTCTCTAGAATATGAATGAATGCAAGTCTGTCGATAGACTGATCACCCGTTCCGATGTAAAGCGGCGGAAATGTGCGCTTTTTTGCGTTTAGCGCAAATTGGCATAGCGAGGACATGAATGAATAGCGTCGATGGTTGATTTAATTGCTTTAATTTACTATTTGCATTACATATTATTATATATATTATTTAGCAGTAGCATATTTAGAATTAGTAGTGATCAACATTAATATTCAGTTAAATTGCAAGATATCTGAATACATCAATGTATACGTCGTCTCGTCTACGAGAGTCCTTGGATAGGCCGCTACCCACTCAGCCTCAGGCAATTTAAGCTTGACGCGGCATACCTTAGGTGCGCTTTTATTATCAAAATCGGTGCTGAGGAGCACACCGTGCTGCACACGATCCACAAAGTAGGACACGTTGATGTTATCGACAAGAGACCGGAGCGTTCGAAGTTCGTCTCTTGTGATAAAAAGCAGTTCATAGGCTTGCCAAGGTTGGATAAGCTCAACCGTGTTTACTCTTGTAGTCTGCCATTTCAGGAACCTGACAAGTTCTTCAAATATAGCAGAGGGAAGCGGACGCCAAAGAGGGTTGAACACAAGCCCAAGTTTTTCTAATTCAGGAAATATTATCCGTCTGTCATTGTCAAACTTGTGAATGGAGAGCACGGCGCTAAGAGTTTCTGGGGTTGCCGCGTATAAATGTGTTAAACTCCTGAACCGATCCAGTAATAATACGCGAGGATCGACATTGTTCACTTTATGGTCAAAATCCAAGAAGAGGGATGCAACAGAGTCCGACAAAGTTTCAACAAGATTGGCGAGAGGCGCAAAATAGAAGTGCCATGGACTTGGAAATTCTGGAGATTCGTGGTAAATCTTCAGGCTGGTACATTTGATAATTTCTTTGAGGACATGCCCTCGGATAGAGGGGTCGTATGGTCCGCTGCGGTACACACCAATTGCCTTGTTGTCAATAAGGATAGATCTTGGAGTGATAGCAATGGTAAGAGTTCGTCTATCGGTAGACACCTGATCATGAAGGAGCTTCCCGGCAACAAGTATTACGAGTGTTTCAAAATTGTTTCTTTGGTGAACTCTTACACGGAAGTTCAGGGCGCAGCAAGGCGGTACAAGAATATGCCTCGCAAACAATACAAGCTTTTTATAATCATCGTCAGCTTCAAGGTACCGTAGGCGGGACAAATTGACCTGGCGGAGTGGGTTGGGATTCGTGCCAGGTGAACGTTTGAGTACATCGCACAGAGACAAGTTTTCTAGACTTGGCATCGTGACAAGGACTTCAACGACATCCTTTATGTGGTACCTTAATTTAGTATCTCCACCGATCAGCACGAGAGTCGATAGACCGGAGAACAATGGAAGTCTTAAGCTAAAGTCTGTGAATGTGCGGACGGAGAGAATTTTCAGCGAGGAAGGCTTGCAGTGGGTGGGTACGAATTCGGATGCAAGCTGCATAGTGTGGGTGCAAGGAAAACTGTGAATGGATTGAAGGGGGGACGTCGGCTTCTGCAACTCTAGTAGTATGGAGTGCCACATTTTTTGCGATAGAACGCCACTGTATGAGCGCAACCGAGAGACAAGGCCGGGAGTGATGTAGTTATTGAGGACTTTGATATCAAGACATCTTAAATCGATGGTAGAATTGGCTGATCGTTTGAGAAGCTCCAGCCCCCAGTTTAAGCCCTTTTCATTCAGCATAACGTGCCTCCACAGAAAAGGATACCCCAACGCCACTTGTCGCCAATTTTGACAGACCTGCGATATGAATGTGGCCGTTCGATTGACATATTTATGTGTGTGAATTTCCTGCTTGCGATAGATATCTGACCCTTTTTGAATACGATACCAATTGGTAAAATGGACGTCTTCCAGTGTGCTTAAAAGGAAGATTTGCGAGAGTAAATCGTCAGAAAGCTTGAACACGGGAGCCAAAGCGTAATTGTGAGAGAGGTTTTGCAGTATACGCGCGTGTACTGGCGAGTCTATCGCAGGCATCTTCTGGATTCGACTATGGTGGTATGGTCGATTCTAGTTATTCTAGGATGGGGTGGTTGAGATTCTACGTTGGAACTGAGGGTCGGACTTAAATGTAACAATCTCGACACATCTATGAGCCCAAATTGTATTATCAATGCCCCATCTTGGAACAATGGAAGTCGAGCCATCCCAAAATGAACGTCAATGGACCTGATTATTTTCGGTGACTAAAGCTGCAACCGAAAAGTTTGGAACCCTTGCCTTGATTTTTTGTCACCTATGGATCCTATCGCATCCCGCAATACTTACTATTGAACTATGAGGAAGCCATCCGGCATATATAGAATCAATTCCTCTTCACACCAACCCAGAAGCCAAAGATTAGGTCGGGGACTCGGAGCCAGAACAAACGGAGTAACTTGATGTAATCGTACCCAACAATAGCACCTGTCTATCTATGCCCGTGAGTAATATGTTGCATTGTGCTTGATCCTCAATTGAGGAAAGAGATTAACGCATAAAACGGTTCACCATTGGTCTCAGTTTTGGCGTAATCCCAGGGGTGGTCTCGCTGTCTTCGCAACACTGAGTAATTCCTGTTTTCAGGTGCCCAACAAAATAGAAAACGCCGTGAGGAATATGATGGCTCTCACCCAACGTCGATGTGGGTAGCAACCATAAGCAAACATGTTTGTGCCATGACGAACAAACGCATTAGTTCCGCTGCTGTCTTGATCATGAAGAGAAAGAACTCGGAAAATAATCGACCCTTATTATCAGGGCTGAATCCGGGTGACTCGCACATGATACAAAAGGTCTCTAATGTCGGACTGTGTTAAGTGTCAATCAGTGACGTACAAATTAAACTTCCTTAATTACATTATCCTCATCATCAGACTCAACAGCGGAAACTGCCGCTAAATCGTCAAGTTCTTTACCTGAACCAAACTCTTCGTCGTCAGCAATGGTGATCTTTGGCTCGTCACCCTGTAATAGTTGCACTAAACGCTCAATGTGCTCAGAGATCTATGTTGCGGCGTTGATTATCAGATTACCCTGCAACTGATGTTAAGCGAAAAAAAAACCTGATCCACTGTCTCGTTCTCGTGTGCAACTCGCACGACCTCGTAAACGCCGTGTTGACGCTGATAATCTCGACCCCAGCGAGTGTGACACAGCAAGAGAAGTGTTTCTACATGTGTCCGTCGCACGACAGGATCGGGCTCGCGTTTTTTGGTCGATGGCAAGAATTGAAGGGATTCCAGAAGTTTTTCTTGGTCCTAGAGTGGTCATATCAGGTTTGCCTGATGCCAATTATGGATGATGACTTTGTATACCTCTATCTCGAATTCCTCAGGTCCGGCAAGGGGCAGAAGAAGATATGGTAGAGCATCGATGCCTGGTGCTTCCTTCTTCGATGGTAGCACCAAGACAGTCGTTGATTCAGGGCTGAGTATTGCTTTATGACCAGCGACATGGAAAGCGCAGTTCCTTACAGATATAAAAAATCGGCGGAGATTGTAAGAAAACACATTTTTCTCACTTGATTGTGTATGCTACGCCACTCCTTCGCATCAAGTCACTGTGCTCGGTAAAAGAGATGAGCTTGCAGAGCGGATATTCCAGTGCGTTGCCTGGTTGAAGGATGTCTACTGGCTGCGGAGAGAGAAAGAAATCACGCCCAGAAGGAGACTAGAGATGGAGTTCATAAAAGTGCCTAACTAAAGCGGGACCACTCACCATGCTCAGGTTTGCAAAAACAGTTGCCAAAAAATGTAGAGTTGCTTTCCGCGTTCGTTCTGATAGATCGTCGACTACTTGTGCTCCTTCGACAAATGCGTCAATGAGAAGGGGTAATGCTAGCACTTCCTGCGTTTTTCCTTGAGGATAAGGGACGGGTGCTGCGCATGACCCAGAGCGCGAGTCTGTCGGATACACTCCCTTTGATAGCCTTGCGTCTGGAATTACAGTCACCTTGAGAGAAAGTAGGGTAGAGCACGCAAGTGATGACGCTGTCAGATTTGACAGCAGCATAGCTGCAAGATCTGCCAGGGTAGAGTGCGGATTCTGATACCATTTAAGTCCGTTAGATAGATTTATCGTTGCAAAAACGCACAATTATATATGAGACAATGAAACGTAAGAAAGATGCATCGGACAGAGGCGAAACTAGGAGAGGAGAATCTGATAAATTGACCAGGGCGCGGAACGCATCATGAGCGATATTCTTCATCCGGAATATGTTAATTTTATTACATTGCACAAAGGAAGACTCACCAATTGATCCCGACATAATAATTTGAGATCTCTTATGGTATCGCTCTCCTTTGGTTTCTGTAAGCCTCCGGATTGCAATCCAGAGAAAAAGATGTCTCGATGTGATGCGCCTTTCAGGGTCTGTGGCAAAAGATTCTCCAAGGCAATTTGTCGTACTTGAGGGTTCTTATCACGCAGAAAATGCAACAGCTGAATATCGAAGCGTCAGTCGGTGGAGATTTGACTTGAATGTTTTCGTTTAACCTCGCGGAGTTGTGCCTCCATCGGTAGTCTAGTAGTATGATAAGATTTTGAAAGGAACACTTGGCTACTTTTTTGACTGGGCAACAGGTACTTATTAGCACGTGACTAATGTATTACATAATCGGTGGATGTAACATCCCGAGGAAGCTAGTTATTGGCTGGTTGAGTATTCGATATTCATGGTCCCATGGCAGGATACAACCGGACGCGCTATGTCGAGGAGCTCTTAGAAAAAACAGATTCTCAGCCACCTTCTTTCACAGTACATCTCCATCTCGAGCATTGGATCCTTAACAATGGCTCCAAGTTCTTGTATAATAACCAGATTGCGGTCCGACGACATCCAACCTATGCCTCATTTACTTTCTGACTTTTTTCAACAGTCTCTGCTAGATGACATCCGAGCGCACAGGATACCAGTGGACTTTCTGGACCTTTTCGACGCCGCACGTGTTCCGTTTTATGATGGTTCGTTTTCATATGTCACCCGCGAAGTGGCACCAACCTACCTTCTATATTTGCAATAGGATGCATGGTCGTAGAACTGTTAGACTACCGGTCATTTAATTTGAATGAACCCCCTCCAGAGAAACCAACCAGAACCCGCGTTATTCTCCACCCAAATTCCGAATCTCTTTGGGCAGATATTTGCTCATTAAACCAGAAGTATGGCAGTAAGTGGACGGACGAGGAAGCGGTAGAAATTGAAGCCAAGCTGCTTGTAAGTTACCTTCCCCTTCGCCTAACCTGTTGATTTATAAAGTATCAGCTCGCTACATCGCCTCCATTATGCCTTGACCCGGACCCGCACTTAACTCGTATTGCTAACCATGTCCTGCGAGTATCGACACCCACAGTCCCTGTATCTCTCAAGCGGAAGGCTTCTGCCATGGATACCGAAGAGAATGATGCCAACCGTGCTCGAAGAGCAAAGATCATGACCTTCATGACTCCCAGAACAAACAGGTCTCAGCCAAGGTATATTAGTGTCATAAAAGATACGCCGGGCATCCTTGACTCATGCCTTTAATTTATAGTTATCGACTACTGGATTCTATTCAAAAGTCGAAGCAATCAAGAGCTATCGAACCCCCATCGACTATTGTGGCGTCTGCTCATCCATATATTACCTCCACACAGCAACCTACTACCCAAACTTCCGCACCCTCGCAGCCTGTGGCACCAATCCATTCGCCACCAAAACCGATTGTGCAAAAGTTGAAACCAGATACCCCTCAGATGTCATATGTGAATACAACTTTTGCAAGGGCAAATGGTTCACACACACCCGTCCCGCCTCAGCCTACCCATCAGTTTGTTAATCAACTTACGGGGGCACAAAATCCAAATCTGGCCACCCGTTCTCCGATGCAACCTCAGGTTTATGTTAATGTACAAGCCGCTACTGAAGCAGCTCAACGAGCTACCACACCTTTGCAACATCCCCAGCAATCACCAAAACCACCACAGCCCCCACAGCAGCAATTCATACAACAGCAACAACTACTTCAACTACAGCAACAGCAACAACAGCTTCACCACCAGCAACAACAACAACTTCAGCAGCAACAGCAGCAGCAGCAGCAGCAGCAGCAGCAACAGCAACAACAACAACAACAACAACAACAGCAGCAGCAGCAGCAGGCGCAACCTCGTCAACCTCAGCCTCAACAAGCGCAAATCCAGAAAGTATACTCGAAGTCCCCAAACCCTGGTGCCGCCCAAACAAGCACCGTACCTCATCCAGCTCCCACACCAGTACAGAACCATCCAACTCTTATCCCCAATTTCCAACCCACCGTCCCCAATCAACATTTCTTAAACCCACCTCCATTGGCGCGTAACGGCGTTGCCAAAGCAGGCGTTTCTGGCGCTGCCCAGCAACAGCCACCCCAGCCTCAACTAAACCAGCAGTTCAATCAGTTGGCATATGCCCAGCAACTCAGCCAAAATCATCAGCTACAACATCAGCAACTCCAGAATGTTGCTGCGCTAACACAGCGCCGTATGCCCACACAAAAGAATGGTCGAACTACTCCACAAGTTACCGCCAACAAGGCTACTCCATCGCCAGCTCGCAATAGTCCGGTGGTGACAACCCAGAACCTCGCATCTCAACCGCCTATGCCACAGCAACTCCCTCAACAAATACACCATCCTCAACAACAGCCTCAGTCACAACCGCATCCTCAGCAGCAACCACAACAGCAGCCGCAGCAGTACCCGTTCACCCCCCTGTATAACCCCAATCACCTTCGCCCCGTCATGCACATGAACAGCGCCATCATTCACCAGGCGCTCCAGCTGGCACGCACATCCACGCCTGCAAGTGGGTCTACGGCTCCTTCGCCAGCCGGTAGCGGGGCCGACGCAGGGCAGACGCCCGTGCCGGCTCAGGCCCAGCTTCAGGCCCAACAGCCTCAACCCCAACAGCATCCTCAATACCAGATGTATGGTTACGCTCCTATGAACTTCCAGCCCGGCCGGCCGCAGCCACAGGCGTATTGGCAGGTGGGCCGCGGGATGCCAGGAATGGTCAATGGACAGCCGATGCCTGGCATGGTGGCGCCGCCTCAACAGGTGGGGAAGCAAACCGTGCCGGGGGGTATGCCAGGAGCAGTGGCTGGTAGGTAGTGTGCGTCTCCTCTAGTGCTCGGCGGGGATAATGGTTCTCTTTATTTACTACCTGTATAGTTATTACTGGATCACTTGTACCAGACGACCGTAACTTTTTCTTTCTCTTGCCATTTATTGAACGGGTGCAAGTAGAACTTTAGGTCCTCTATTAAATATTTGTAAAATAGAAAAGGAGGGGCAACGAAGTAAATACTCAATTAATGGCATAATCCTACGATGCGAATAGTGGACACTCGCAGAAGCCGGAGAAATTTACATTTTGTTCATAAGTGGACTCGGCTCGACCCTGCGCCGCTGAAAGCCGTGGTGTATCGTCATCAAGGGACAATTGATATAGAAGACTCACGAGAAAAATATTACTTTGGCACCCGTTACTTGCAATTGTAACCGTATCAACAAGACAAGCTTTATGTAATGTAACTGCGATGTACTATCTGCATGCTACGGTATGCATAAGGATTTTACCTGCGCAACCTAGTGGTGCGCCTCGGCGCGCGGGTATCTAAGTGGGCCAAGAAACTTACTATGAATATATGCACGCAACTGATTGATGGGAACATTGAAGAATTGACAGATGCACATGATGACAGGCACAACAGTGACAACACATGTCGAATTCATAGAGAAGATTCGAAGTATGATCAAAGGGGATTGACCGCACTTTATTTTTAGAACTGCAGAACTTGCGTCTTACGGCAGTGCACATGTTTCCCGCCGGAATTCAAAGATAACAACTGCGTGAGATGTATCCAAAGAGGGTCAAATTCTTCAAGTACTTAATTTAAGCCTGAGAGTAGCGCGGAGAATATGTGGAGGTGGACGGTTGCTGTTAAATTGACTGATCATTTATGAACGTTCGAACTGGTGAGTTTTTTGCTGCGCACATGAGCATAGGCTCAGGTAAGTTCAAATGTTAGAGTGGGAATGTAATAGGGGCTACCTGGTGGGGAATATGAATGGAAGGTACTGTACACCTATATTTTTGTTCCAACACGAGAGTGGCTATCACCGAATAGTGTGCCGAAACCTTCGAGAGAAGAATCACCAATTTGAAGAAAAGAAATACTTTCTTGAGCTTGAAACGTACACACTTTTGGTCTTGGCGAGAAGACCTTTCAGCCTTGGCTTTTGACAGGTGCTGATCACGGAAGACAGCCAAGACAGAATCATGATGAAAACATTTGGCCAAGAAGGATCTACGCAATTGAAGCTCCTTTCGAAATATAAATATTATGGCATGCGTGAGCGCATGGGCTGGCGTCACTGAATAATGTCAAGGAACAAAAGCCGGGAAGCAAGGACCACTGTCTCCAGATGGAAAATTCTTACCTTACAATTGGGTGACGTGGGTGGCGCAGAGGTGAATGTGTCTGATCATCAAGCCAGTTGTGGGTCAGGCAGGAATCAAACAGGGGAAGGTGTAAACAGCCACCTGACAGGCCCCGGGGCTTTCGTACGTGCATCTCAAAAGACACATCGCCACCTTCTCGTATAGTTACTATAGGTGTAAGTACAGGTGGGCTATCTGGGAAATAATTTCGCAGCTGACAAGAAAGGCATTGTGCGCCAAATACAAATTCATTACCTTGTGAATTTCATAGATTAAAGCAGAGTGCAAGCAAGAAAAAACGAAAACGACGGTAGAAAAAGGACAGAAAAATTGGACAAGACCAAAAAAAAAGTGGAAGCTGAAAGCTGCAGAACGAGAGCGAATGGAGTTTTCAGCCTTAAAGGGCTAACTCACAAAAGTCCAACTCCCTAGCCGGACGGTTCACTTTCTCGCCGTTCAATCCCTATCTATCCCTTCACTGCGCCTGTCCTGCGACGCAGAATCGTCGTCCTCTTCTGTATCGGCCTCCTCGGAACCCGCGTCTCCGTTCGGTTTTTTTATTGTGCCGTTGCGCTCTCGTGCGCGTTTTTTTATCTGTCCAGTATGTCGTCAACTAACCGATTCGCCTGCATATAATGAATGATACGCACAAGTTTAGCGTATACTAATCCGCAAGCGTTGCATAGCGTGCGTGGACCCATAGGCCCACGTCGCCACTCTGGGGTCGAAGTAGCACTGCAACCTAGACACGTTTGGCCTTCTTGTACGCCATCCTCCATTTTCTGCATAACGTTAGAAATTTGACTTGATTGTGGCATCAAAATAATGGAAAAGCATTTTTGTACGAAAACTTGAATAAAATACGAATCAATTACATACCTGTCGCTTATTTGGTGTCCCCTCAACGTGTACCTCCTTGACGGCTTCTTCCGGTTCGCTAGCCTGTTGTGGTGAGGGTGTCGTACTCTGCACCGAATGGGTCGGCCCATGAACCTGTGTGGCATGCGTTTGATTGTGAAGTCCGTGTGGAGGAACTTGGCCATGTGTAGGATGTGTATGTCCGTGTATAGAATGAGAAGGCAACTGGCCCTGGCGAGTTGCAGCCGCTTCGAGCATCTGTGCGCCATATGAGGCAGACTGCATCATCCGTTCCAGCATTTCCGCTGTGTGCCCACCTCCGAGCGCTTCAGACGCATCCATAACCGTACGGTACGAATCACGGAGCTGTAAGGCAATAATCTCAGTGAAGACCGTGCGACATGTAAAAACTGCAAAAAAAAAAACCTTCAAAAAATCAAGTCCCATTGGGATACCGGGCGAAACGGAGGGAGGAGATTCTTTCTCGTGCCGCCTCTGTAGGGGTATATGACCTTGACTTTGTGGTTGCCGCGACTGCACTTGAGGCTGCGGAATAGGTGTGTGAGCGCTTGACACCGGGCGCTCGCGTTCGTCCATTCTCATACTCTGCCGCGGCTGTTCATCCGTTCTTGCATGCTGCCTGTCGTCCAATCTCGGGGCCATGCCACTAGCACTATGCTGATGTCTCTCGTCCATTCTTACATCCTGCCTCTCGTCGATCCGCCGTTCGTGATTGTATCCTCTTGGCGAAGTTGTATTCGGTGGAAATTCGGGTCGACCTGGCCCCGAGAATTCCGAACGGTTAGACGAGGAGAAGTCAGTTCGATTAGAAGCATTGAAATCGGGACGATTAGATGTTGCGAATTCAGGACGGGTTGATGAGGAGTATTCGGGACGATTAGAGGTCGAAAACTCCGGCCGACTGGAAGCAGTGAACTCAGAACGACTGGGACCATTGAATTCGGACCGCGTGGAACTAAAGTCTGGCCTTGACGATGCGGTTGTGCTGTATTCTTGCCTTGTGGATGCGAATTCTTGTCTGGTAGACGAAAATTCTGGCCGGCCGGGTCCTGATGTAAAGGGTGGATCGACAGGAGGCGGAGGTGGATAAGGCTGCTGACTGTAATGCCAGCTTTCGTTAGTCCAGTGCTGTGCCGGAGGTTGGGGTTGAGAAGAGGGGGGAAGATAATGCCCTGACTGTGAGTAGTGTTGTGGTTGCGGTTGCTGTTGCGATGGATATGATAAATTTGGGGGGTAATGCAAAGGTGGTGAATGAGATTGAGAAGACGATGCTGGGGGCCGAATTGGACGTTGGACTAGGGTAGGATTAGAACTGGGATTAGAACTCGCAGAAGTAGGTGCAGATTCGTATGCTGAAGGCGGAGGGCCCTGATGCGACGCATAGGACGGATAGTCGTAAGTTTGGCTTGCGATGGGCTGGTAGAGATATCTTCCGTCAGAGGACATTGCGCAAGAGAAAGTCTGTATTCGCAACAAATGTCAACCTTTCTTCGAGTCACCATATACGAAAAAAAATGATATATGTGACACGCTATAAGAGTCCCGCAAATGGGGCTGTCCTGAGCCCGCAAGGGTCGTAAACTTTCCTGACAACCGTTACCCTGTCAAACCAGGTCTCCGGTTCCCCTGACAGGCAGAGCCTGTACTGCGCGCGGGACATGATATGGCAAAAAAAGATAGCAGGAACTCTTACCGAGTGTGGGCGTAGTCGCCAAGTACCTGGCAATATCCTCCCCTTGTCGTCCCAGGAAAAAAAAAAGTCGAGAAAGAAGATCAGTTGTCAGGACCTGTTTCTGTAACTGCAGACCCGTGTTTGTAGGTCTACAAGACCCCTATGAATGGATCTCAAGCGGAATGCGATGGAGAGCACTAGCAAGTCAGGGAAAAAAAGGTGTTGATGGCTGTCCTTTTCAAGTTGAGTACTAAATCCAAAATAGGCTCGGCCCGCTCACTGCGTTCAAGAAATCAAAAACACACGTCGACGTCAGTCAAAAGCGCTCAATGTTGATCATAAATCCTGAAAATAGACCAGACAAGATAAATACCAAAAACCTAGAAATATTTATGTCCTTTTACAAAAGCGTTGATCGGAACAAATGATAACTTCCTTGCAAGTGAACATAAAGTTCTAGTCGATATCTAATCAAACACCATATTAGCTGTCAGTTAGTACATATGGAATTTTGCTTGATACTGATCTCCAAGAACTGAATGATATGAACAGAATGTTGTCATATTAGAGTTTGAAACAACTTGTGGAGATGACTCATTTTCAGATTCGCCGATTGTGTTTATTTTCAGAGGTCCATGTTGATCCCACCAATTAGATAAAAAGAAGATCAGAATAATTGTAGAAAGAAATGATGCAGTTGTTGTAATGAGATTGAAAATATGTTTCCTTTCCCTTTCTCATCCGTACCCTGACGCCAACTCACCAAGCCGCTCCCCTTTATTCCCCTCCCCTTTCCACCTCGCCGTCTTTGGCACATTCACAAACTCATCCAAAGCCGGCTCAAATCCTGAGTCGTAGTCATCCCCACTCCTATCCATGCCAGTCTTCAGCACACTATTCCCACTCGCAGCAGCCGCAGCCCTTTCCCTCGCCCTCCGCCGTCTCCTCAATATCTTCTTCCGATTCTTCACTGCCCGTCGATACTCGTTGTCGTCCCCATAAAATAAGTCATGCTCGCAAAACGAGCAGATCCACTCATCCGCAGGGTGAGTAAGCTGCACAGGTGCGACGGGCAGCATTTTCTTCCGTCGTCGAGGTGGGATCTCAGCAGACAGGAATCGCAAAGGCACATCTGGGTTTACTTGCTGTCCTATTCCACCAGCAGCACCAGAGGACGAGTGCGGGAGGCGTGATGGGACATAATTGCGTAGATGATGCGGATTCGAAGCGTTGGCCAGAGCAGACCGTTTCTTCTTCTTACCGCGTGGCTTCAGGCTCCCTAGCGTCTGTTCAACATACTCTGTAGTTGCCTGTGTATGTTGCTGTTGGGTATGTGTCGGCGCCTGAGCCTGTTCACCCCCAATAATCGCCTGTGCACGATCGGACCTTTTTGTTCGACTCTTGCTGCTCGGCATGCTCATCATCTTGTTCGCCGCGGCCAGTTTTACGGCCTTGGCCGCCTGGCGCTCCAACTCAGCTTCGAATCGGTTTCTCAACATAGCAACCTCCTCCTTGGTTGCCGTAAGTCGGTCCGCAGCTGGACATTTGTGTCAGTCCACAACCCAATGAACATCGACAGAATGGGAAAATGCAGGAGAGAGAGAAAAAAAAAAATTAAAGTAAACTCACTAGCACTGGCACAAATAAAGGAAAATTCAGATGATGGTAGTGGCACTGCGTCAGGATGGCGAGGTTGCCGCCTGATTCTAGCAGCCCTCATCATCCTAACTGTCAGCCTCTTCGACAGTCGCACCCTTGGCGGATCTGACCCACGCGCATCATCAAATCCGCCACTCAAACCGCTTGTAAAAGGGTAATTGGCCGACAATGCCTGGTCAAGTGCCAAAGTATCACCGTGAGACAGCGCCCCCAGCACTGCTGCGAGCTGCCGCTTCCGGCTCTTCAGCATTTCTTTGTGCTGCATTCCCGCCATTGTTGCCGCGGTGAGCTTCCCCTCCTTCCTCGCCAGTACGCCCAATGGCGTTGGAAGCGGGTACGTACTATGGTACCCATGCGAGTGTTGTTGCGAGTGTGGGGAGATGTCGCCTCCCTCTGGCTCTCCCCGTCCCGTCGGGATGCCTCTGTCCGTCGGTTCGTCCTCGCCTCTAGCCTCGCGCGGCGACCCCGAAGCATGTACAGGAACTTTACGTTTCTTTGTGTTCCCCGGTTGCTGTAGGTGATCGATATAGTCTCCGTCGTCATGGTCATTCTCATCTTCCTCGTCTCGACCTATACCTCCGCCCATGTGTCCTAATCCGCCTAATCCTCCTCCCCCATTTCCGCCGCCGTTTCCTATTCCCGCTCTATCATTTCCACCCCCGCCCACCCCACCAGCGAAATGAATTCCGAAATCTAGCGCCTCGAGCTCCTTGGCTGCGGCCGCATCGAGTCCCGCAGCACTCGCTAGAAAATCCTGGACGCCTCCCAACATGGGGAGGTAATAGTTCTGGAGCGCCATGCGTGTAGACAGTGTGTCTGCGCTGGCTAAAGTGTCGTGTGGAAGGGAGTGCGAGAGCGACATCCGGCGACGCTTTGGAAGCGGCTTCACCCGCCGCAGTGCTGGAAACTCGGGTATGTCAAAAATCGGGGAGGGGCCACGGTACATGAGAGGATGTTCTCTAATGCTGTATGCTTTTTTTTTCCTCCTTGTGCGTTAGAGTGGAGTATGGAAATTTACTTGTCTACACCAAGCTAGCGTGAGTAATATATTTTAGTGTAGGATTTAAGGAATTGGATAGAAAATAATGAGGCTGGTCAATGCTGTTCCGTGTAGGCAATAAGAATAAGGAGAGATTGAAGGTCATGAAAGAGGCATTCGGTGGCTTTAGCTTCAGAGCACGACCTCGTGTTTATGGCTCAGCTGGAGATGGTCAAAATCAGATAGCAACCCTCTTGTTCAGCCTTGAGCCTGTTTAGCAACCTTACATGAACCAAAACCAATTATGCTTTAACCCCAAGCGGGCAGAAGGAAGAAAGGCATAATGAAATATACAAGAGGGTGACGTGGACTTACCAGCCGGGGTAAGAGCTCACCAAAATACGTGGTCAATTCAAACTACGTACAGATCGTAGCAACGATTGTCAACGGCGGGGACCAGCAAAACACACAAGAATGACTATAAGAGATGGAGAAGCGATTCACTCGGAAACACAGATTCCAGTAAGTAGACAACGAAAAGAAAAGGCCCCTGGCTGCCGATGGGCCGGGAAAATAGTCCCACCCATTTTTATCGGAGCCCTTTTGATAGAATAATCTACACATTTTGCTGATTATTCGCGATTGAGAAAAAGCAGAACTCGCAACGATTTGGTGCGCAGAAACAGAAATATTATTTAGATAACATATCGCAGAGAAAAAGAGAAGTGCACAGACATCGAAGCATACTGTAGCACAAACAAATAGAAGAGGAAAGAGGATGATGCTACAATAATAAGCGAGAAAGACTCGAGACCAAGAGTACAAAAACGTAAGGTTGCAAGTGAAGCGATGCTCTATCAAACAGTCAGTCCAAGGAAAGATAAAGTGTCTCGTATCGTATCGTATCTATATGTAAACAGACGGGCAAAGTAGTGAGGGTATCAATCAAGTCCAAAGTTGAACGCTCTGTATAAGAATCGCAATACATCTTCGTGCGGAGGGTATCGAGTGTTGTGAAAATTAAAACAAATATGTTGCGGGTGGTAGTGAAGGTGCAATGTATCGCGAAGAAAATATAAAAACATTCGAGAGGAGATATGGAAGCGACTGACGACGTCTTGGTAAATTCGGCTCGTCTAAAGAGGCGGTGAATTTCTTTTTGGGAAGTGGAGAAAAAATGCGCGTGCCCGCGTTCTAGGTTGTTCTGTATGAGATGCAGTGGTATGATATAGCGATTTAAAACGAAAACAATGCCCATGGAGAAGTGTGAAATGCGAATTATCGGTATCCGTGGTTGGAATATGTACCCACGGGCCTAGAGGCGTTATCATACGAAGAGGCATCGGTAGACTTGCATACAGCTGATATGTTATGCGGGCAGTGAAGACATGCGAGACGAGACGAGACCGATAATGGTGTTACGATGAATATGATAAGTGTTCGTTAAGAGCAGCGCATTCGTTGTCATAATCTAGGTCGAGAGTCGAGTGAAAATTATTCATGAAAAGAAAAGAAATAAGAGTCTGGAATCATTATTATGCATCATACGTCACAGCGTTGACACATAAAATGAGCAAGACATTTATGTTGTGTCGTCCAGCCGAGGCAATTGTTTTTTTGATTTTTAAGAGGGTTTCTGTTTCTGGCAAGATGGTTGGATATGATGAGGCAGCTAGCAGAGCAAGTAGAAATGTAGCGGATGAAGAAGACGAGAGGCCAAGAATTTGGAAAGGCAGTCAGATCCAAGAGCAGGGCGGAGTACAATCCATGACAAGATGACAAGATCTGTCCGCTTATTGCTTCAAAAAGCAACCTACCACCAGCCTTGGCTACCACCACTAGCACCACCGCCAGACCCATAACCACCTCCGCCTCCGCCATATAAAGGAGGGCCACCGTAGCCTCTAGCCCCACCTCCGTAACTAGAAGCTCCACCGTAACTGGCACCATATCCACCACCGCCACCTCCACCGCCTCCGCCGCCTGACCTGTAGTCCCTATTGCCTCGAGGTGCACCCCTTCCACCTCTCCCGCCGCCCCGTCCACCACGTATACTCGAACCAAAGCTAGCCTCATGTGCAACAGACTCTAACCACCCTGGAATTTCCTGGTTCGCCTCACGTAAGAGCTCCACAAGGTCGCGCACAATATTCTTGTTACCGCGATTGAAGAATGCGGTACTGACACCGGTATTTCCTGCACGGCCAGTACGACCAATGCGATGCACGTAGTCATCGATGTCACTGGGAAGATCGTAGTTAACGACGTGAGTCACGTTAGGGATATCCAGTCCACGGGCAGCGACGGCTGTGGCAACCATAATGGGAGTACGACCAGTACGGAAAGTCTGAAGCGCAAGTTCACGCTCGCGCTGGGTACGATCACCATGAATAGAAGTGGCGGGAAGATTGTTACCCATGAGGAAATCACTCAGCATGTCTGCCATGCGTTTTGTCTCCACAAAAACGAGAGTCAGGCCGAGATCTTCCTTGGTCTGGGAGGCGAGGATGTCCAGGAGGATACTGCGCTTCTCGTTGTCCTCGACATACTCAATTTTCTGGGTAATATTTTCAGAGGTACTACCGACCCGACCTACACTCAGGAAGACATAATCTTTGAGGAAGTCTTTGGCAAGCATTTGGATATCACGAGGGAATGTAGCACTGAACATGAGCGTCTGCCGTTCAAGAGTACCAGGCATATCTTCGCCTTGAACAATACGACGGATTTGGGGTTCAAAACCCATGTCAAGCATACGATCAGCTTCATCGAGTACAAGATACTTGATGTTAGCAAGACTGATACGGCCACGCTCGATTAGGTCAACAAGACGTCCGGGAGTTGCACTAAGGAGGTCACAGCCACGCTCAATTTGTCGTAATTGCTGATTGATATCAGCTCCACCATAGACTACAGCAGGACGAACCCAGGAGCGATATGCGAACTTGCGAGCCTCTTCGTGGATTTGAGATACTAGTTCGCGAGTAGGAGCAAGAATAAGCGCAGTGGGGTAAGCTTTCCGGGATCGGCCATAATTTCCACTGGCTTGATCAGGAGGAGCGCGAGGCCCCTCAGCGAAAGAAGCGGACAAGATGGGAAAAAGGAAACCACCTGTCTT